>CAUYUJ010009780.1:259882-311905 GCA_963575745.1 Prorocentrum cordatum
ATCACCATCGGGACACAGTCATCGTCATCATCATCATCAGCACCAGCATCATCATCGGGACACCATCATGATCACCATCGTTATCATCATCATCATGATCATCGGGGCACCATCATCATCATCTCATCTTCATCCTCGACTTCATCATCAGCATAATCAACATCATCATCATCATCATCAGCATCATCATCATCAGTGTCATCATCGGGGCACCATCATCATCATCATCATTACCAACATCAGCATCAACATCATCATCATCATCACCATCGGGACGCCATCATCATCAACATCATCATCATCATCACCATCATAATAATCATCATCATCGGGACGCCATAATGATCATCAACCTCATCATCATCAACATCATCATGTTTGGGACACAATCATATTCAGCATCATCAACATCAACATCATCATACTCATCATCATCGGGACACCATCATCGTCATCATCATGTTCATCAACAAAATCATCATGATCATCATCATCCTCATCATCGGGACACCATCAGCATCATCATCATCGTCATCATCATCATCGACATCATCATCATCATCATCATCATCATCATCATCATCGGGACACCATCATCATCATGTCATCTCATCATCATCGTCCTCTTCATCACCAACATCATCAGCATCACCATCATCATCATCATCATCGTCGTCATCATCATCAGCAGCATCATCATCATCAGCATCACGATCATCATCATCATCATCATCATCATCATCATCATCATCATCATCATCATCATCATCGCGGGACACCGCGGGACACCGGCGGGACACCGCGGGCCACCGGCCGCCCGGCCGCCCGGAAGGGAGTCATTTGGTCCGGCCGCGCCTCAGCCACACGGGACTTTCGCGGGACACCGGCGGGACACCGCGGGCCACCGGCCGCCCGGAAGGGAGTCATTTGGTCCGGCCGCGCCTCAGCCACAGGAGACTTTTTCTCGCCCGCCCACGCAACTTCGCCTCGCCCGCACGCACGGCACGCACGAACACGAAACCGAAATCGATTTCCCGGTAGGGGGGCTCTCCGTTCCACTTCGATCTCACCCCCTCACTTCCGACTGCACGCGGCCCCCAAAGTCCTGACCCTTTCCCCAAGACCGGTTTTTCATCCCGAGCCGTTTTTTGACTGTCCCGGGGCCTGGTGAGGGCCCCTAGAGGCCAAAACACACAGAACATCTGGGGGTACCCTCCCTAGGGTGCACAAGATAATCCAACAAGCACGAAAAAGTAGGGGGTACCCTCCCCGAACCGACCTCGATCTTACACCTCGATTCGACTGTACGCCACGTCGTCTGGTCGGCCGCGGAGCTCGGTGCATAGGTAGGCGCCCAAGCTTCCCGACCCGTCGTGGTGCGCCCGAGAGAGAGAGAGAGAGAGAGAGAGAGAGCGCCCATGCACCGAAGGCTCCTCCGCCGAGCTCCTTGGCTTCCTGGCCAACCACATGACGTGGTATAGGAGCCCCCATACAATCCCAAACCTCCGCGCGTTGTGACAAAATCACGACGGGAGGTTTTTCGCTATTTTCGTCGTCCAGGGACCCTCACCGGACCTCGAGACCGTCAAAACACGACTCAGGATGAAAAACCGGTCCCGGGAAAGGGGTCCAGAGCTCTGGGGGTCGACGTTGAGAAAAAATTCGACGTCGGGGGTCTTGTGTAGGAGCTCGACCACAAGAAACCTTCCACGAGAAACCCAGCGCTGAGACCCCAGGACGTCCATTGACCTTTGGTGAGGGCGCGTCACGCTTGCCATCCCCCAAAACCATCGGAACCCAAGGAACCCAGGGCACCCTGGAGGCAAGCAGAATGTTTCTTGGCATGGGTTCCCACTGCATCGGCGAAAAATGGTGGGGTCGATGAATTCCCACCTGACTCTACAATCAGGAACTTTTGCTCAGCGTGTCGCGGCGGCGGCCCTGGCGATGTCCCTTGCAAGCGGGTAGCGTGTCGCTCCGCTCCGAGGGGCGAGAGGCTTCGAAAGGCTCGGGACCGTCGGGGACCAAGACGTGGTTGGCGTGTCGCGCCGAGAAGCGATGGGCCAGAACTAGCGGCCCGACACTAAACAAACGCTGCCGACCGCAACCTCGCCATCGCTCGGACGTCCACTCCCGTGCATGTTTCGATGTCGTGTATTTGTTGCTGTGAGATGATCCAGGATGCTCCTCGATGGTCCTCGTCGAGAACCTATGAACGACGACAAACAAGAAAAAGGGTCTTACGCGAGATTGCGTAGCGATCTTACGCCGAGGCTTACGCGGGCCGCCGGCGCGGCACGTGACATCGAAAACGAGGGCGCTCATGAGCGACCTCACGCAGGACTCTTACTCTCCAATGTCGGTGAAAACCACCCCGTTTTCTGCGTCGCGCAGATGCACTAGTCCGAGCTATGCCGACCGTGCAGCTGGACCTAGGACAGAATAATATCCTTCCAGAATAGGTGACCCTCCACTGGCCAAACTGACGTTCATTTGATGGTGCCCTCCCTCCCCCAGGATGCAACTGAACATCCAACAAACACAAAGAGCCTTAGGGTAACCTCCACGAGCCGACCCCGATCTTATACCTCGGTCCGACTCTGCGCGGTCCCCAGAAGTCCTGACCCTTTGCCCGGACCGGCTTTCCATCCCGTTTCTTGACGGTCCCGCGGGGCCCAGCGAGGGCCCCCAGAAGCCGAGCATAGCGAAAACCCTCCAGTCGTGAGTTTTTTTTTCTACGGCGCGAGCACGCCTGGGCCTGTAGCGTTGACCCCCCAGGGGAAGGAGCCGAACTCTATACACCGACGCTTCATTCTGGCCACGCACTGGAAGTCGCACAGGGAAGCGGATCCTGGTGTCTATGGGCTCCTGGTGTATACGTTCGTCGATGTTGCCCCCGGGAGAGCGGGGACAAAAAATGTACACCACACCACCCCGCCGTCGCCCCCGACCGTGAAAAAATCCTGGGATTGAGGAAAAGCTCGCCACTGGTGGATGTAGGAGGAGGAGGGGGAGGAGGAGGAGGAGGGATGATCAGGAGGAGGAGGAGGAGAAGGAGGAGGAGGAGGAGGAGGAGGGAGGAGGAGGAGGAACGGACGGGGAGGGGAGGAGGAGGAGGGGGGAGGGGGAGGAGGGAGGAGGGAGAGGAGGAGGAGGAGGAGGAGGAGGAGAGGAGGAGGAGGAGGAGGACTGCAGACGCTCCCGCTTCCGACGGGGAGCCGCTGCCCAGCTTCCTGCCCAGGCAGTAGATGCCGCCCAGCCTGCCGCCGATGGTCAGGGGGAGCTTGTCGCCGGCCTCGTCTCTTAAGCGCAGAGCCCCACGGGGCGCGGCAGGACGGGGAGCAGCATGAGAGCAAAGAGCCGCGGGAGGAGTAGCAGAGAGCATGACCCAGACCTTCTCCTCCTCCTCCTCCTCCTCCTCCCTCCTCCTCCTCCTCCTCCTCCTCCCCTTTCCCCCCTCCTCCTCCTCCTCCTCCTCCTCCTGCTCCTGCTCTTCCTCCTCCTCCTTCTCCACCACCCCCTCCTCCTCCTCCTCCTCCTCCTCCTTCTTCCTCCTGCGCACAACCTGAGGCGCCACAGAGTCTATGACACCACAGCCGTCAGTTGGCGTGGCTGAGGGCGCACCTTACAACCGCCCTCAGCCACGCGCTTCGGACAGGGCCCGCATGGGCCACGCTCCTGCCGCGAGGCTACACCTCGGGCAGAGGGGACTGCGCACGGCCAGACCGCCAGCGCGCACGGAAGGGCAGTGCGGGACCAGCAGAAAGTGGGTCACAGCACGAGCCCGTCAAAAGAAAGAAAAGATGGGGGAGGGCGGGCCGAGGGCCACGGGGCGATCTCCCTTACTGGGAGGATCCCCTATGGCCAACGACCTGCCCCCCAGAGCGCGACCCCACGGTGGGGTCGGGCTGTTCCTGACCATGAACATCGAGAGCATCGGGCAAAACGTTAGGAGGAGGACGAGGGCGGCCACTGGCAGCTGCCAGCAGCCGCTGAACAATAGCAGCACGCTCTGCATCCGTGCGCTGCGTGCGCTGCTTGCGCGCAGGCACAGCGGTGACCGAAACATCTCCTCCGCCCCCGCTCAACGACGTCGACGGCGCGACACCTCCTTCCTCCGCGTGAGCGCCAGCACTGCCAGCAGACCGCTGGGGCGCCCCCGAGGGGTGGGCCTGCCCAGCGCTGGCCACGCCTGCCTCCAGCTGGGGTGCTGCCGAGGCGCTAGCCACCGTAGCAGGCTCAGAGAGACTTTCCCCTCCTCCACCGCTAGCCAACGACGACACGTCAAGGCCTCCTTCCTCCGAGATGGCGCCAGCATCCGCACCAAACGGGTGGGATGCCCCCGAAGGTTGGGCCGAGACATCAGTAGCAGCGCTGTCGTCGCCAGCCTCCAGCTGGGCGGCGTGAAGAGAAACGGCCGCAGCGGCCTCTGCGAGCGGCGCCTGCGCTGCGACCCGAAACACCTTGGCACTGAGGCGAAACTCCCTTTGCCGAGCCGCTTGAGCACCTTCAGGGCATGATCGGGCCACAGGCGGGCACGGCTGGCTGAGAGCTGCAACGCGAGAAACCGCAAAGCTGCCACAACGCGCGCAGCCCACAACAGTGGGACCTTCACACAGTGCAATACGAACTAGGTCATGCTTGCGCGCTCCATCCCCTAGCTGCCTCTGCGCTGCCAGCACGCGAGATGCAATATCGGATGGGACGGGATTGCGCACAACGAAGAGCCGAGGGAGACGCGGCTTGCCACGATTGTGCCGCTTGGGGTGGCCACAATCTTCAAGCCCGTCGCTGAGTCGGCCAATCCAGTCTCCCCAGGTCTTGACAACCTTGGAGCGAGCCTGCAGCTGCGCACGGCTCTGCCGCGGTACTCGCGCAAAGGCAGCAGCGCTCTTTGCAGCGCGGTCTGCCATCATATTGCCAAACCTGTGGCGCGCCGTGGCGCGCCCGTGCTGGATGTCACCTACGGCCGCATGACCTTTGACCTTCGAGAGCTCGAAAACCGCCCCCCCCCCCCCCCCCCCCCACAGTCATCCACCAAACGCCAGAACGCCCGCCAGAGGTGAGCATGCGCGGCAACACAGGCAGTAGTGGCCACGCGGCCACGCTCGCGGAAGCCATCCACGACAAAGGCTGAATCCGAAAACATGCGCACTGGCGGCGCCGCAAAGCGCAGCACATGAATGACTGCGATGAGTTCGGCAGCACTAATGCACTGCAAGGGGTCGAGCACGGGGCCAGAGCAAAAATAAACAACCTGAAGGCAATCGGGGTGAAGCGCCACGCACCCCCAGCCCGCACTCGCGAGGCTGGGATACTCAGCTTCAAAAACCGATCCATCAGGGTAGATATCCCCCGTGAAGCTGTCAGGCCCTCCAAGCCCCCAGCACGCGGATCGCCCAGGCGGCGGCCTGACGAGTGCAGGAAACGGGACCAGACAGCGCCCAGCAAAGACGAGGGCTAGCGGCGACTGCGCCGCCCGCACTGCATTGACACGAGACGCAGGAGCGCCCTCGAGGCTGTCGAGGCGCACGCAAGAGCAGTGCCTGCGCAGCAGCGTGCCCTCGGCGTGGGGGCAGAGGAGGCAAGTAGGCGTGGCATCGTATCCTTCGGCCCACTGACGCTTCTGGGGCCACTGTCCCCCAACCACGGTGCTGCGCAGGTGGCCCCCCTGCGGTGCCGTGAGCTTACTCTTGGTGCTGAGCAGGGCCTTCAGGGGGCTGAGTATGACACCGTTGCAAAACTCAGGGGGGTCCAAGTGGTCAGCAACCTTGGCGAACTGCCAACACTCGACGGCACGGTACACGAGCTCCTGGATCGTAACAGGGCAGAAGCCCATGGGATTGATGACGGCCCCATCGGGCCAAGTCCAGGAAGTAGCCGAGGCAGCCGTAACCCCGACGCGTTTGAGGGTTGCCCACACAGCACTGAACGGGCCCCTAATGGAAGACCAAGGGTGCTCAATAATCGAAAGCCGATCGTGGGCCTCACGGAGGCCGAAGTCCAGGGCGTCCCTAGGAAGCCAGGAGTGCCACAGAGCGTGGATGAAGGCTTTCACGGGCAGCCACGTAGCCCTAAACATGGGGTCCAAACGGTGCACATGGGGACAACAACAGGGTCAGGGTGCGAGATTTACCATCCATACGATGGTCTTGCAGTTTACCAGCAGCACCTCTAAGAACCTCTAACTCCTGCCCGTTGGTGCCCACCACGGCGGACCCATGCAACACGGAGGACTCCAGAGCACTTCGAGCCATGCGTCCAAGCAAGCGGCGACGAGGTTTGGAGCCTTTGAGGATCGACATGCGCTGCCGCCTCCTGCCCATGGCCTTGGCACGGGAGGCGGACGTAGCCTTGCCCCCTCCAGCGAGCCCAGAGGAAAGGTCAACACCAAAGTTCTCTCAGCTCTAACGGGCAGGGGTTGGAGGCTACGGAGCTTCGAAGCGATCGAGGCTCTAACGGCAGGCGAGTTCCCAAGCACTCGGGACTTGTCGACAGCAATCCTAAGGTCGGCGGCCTTGAGCTCACTGCGGAGCTTCTTACCCGCACCAACGATGTCTTGCACCACTCTCGACTCCGTGCCCCATCTCATGAGGCCAAAGTCGCCCACATTGACCGACAGCTGGATCGTCGGGAAGGAAGCCTGAACAGCGTCGAGAGGGCCTAGCAGCACCAATTGAAGCATACAATTGGCAAATGTACAACCTGGCACTACGGTCTGCTCAACATCCAGCAGCGAACCAACCTCGCCAGCCACATCAAGCAGCCTAGGAGCCCGATAAATCTGAACCAGGAGGTACAATTGCCACAAAGGAAAGCTGGTGGCCTGCGCAGCCGAGATGAGATGTCGGTGCTGAGCCAGCTCGAAAGCCTTCTTTAACTCCAAAAGCAAAGTGGCACAGCTACGATTTTTGAACGTCGAATGTTCGGACCAGGCAGCTTGAATCCAAACACAACGCTCCGAAGACTTCCCATGGGTGCCCCAAAAGAAGGCACGATAATTTCTTTCCTGCCACTGCCTGATGAGAGGACGTCTCAGGCGACATTGAACACGAGCCATCACATGGAGCAGCCCAAGCGGTCTCAGACCCCCCACCCGTTTGAGAATGATCACAATGCGGTTCCACATGACAGGCCACTCACTCTTGTGCTCAATGTGCGAGATAATCTCACACAAGCCTTCCAGCGCAGAGGGCGGCAGAAGCAAAAGGGAACGGGGCGAGACTTGATCAAAACCAGTGCCAGTAGATAGAGGACTTGAAGCTTTTGAGAGCCCGCGCGAGCTCATCAACACTGGGACGCTCAGGCGGCGCGCCCAGGTCAGGCCACTCGAGGGGGGGCTCAACGTGCCCCACGGACCACCACTTTTTCCACTCGGCCTCCAGGGCCTCGACCGACTCGACCGACGAGCAGGGGCGAAGGGTGGAGTGATCAAGGGCATCGGGCTGCCAACCGATAGGGAGGGAGGAAAACTTGAACAAAGCCGACATCCCCCCTGAGGAATGTTTGTCGACCCATTGATTCCATTCCCTGTCCTTGTCGTGCGCCGACTGTGCCTGAAGTCTCTTGGCTTCGACGTCCGCCAGCTCTGCCGGCGCCTTGGCCGAGAGCAGCGGCAGCAGGTCCGCCCGGCGCAACGCTGCCGCCCAGGCGGCATAGACGGCACTGCTAGGGGGCCGGTGAAAACCTGAAAGCCGAAAGGCTGCCGAGACGAGCTGCCGCCTGTGGGTGCCCGCAGGATCTCGCGCGAGATCGGACAAAAGGACGCTGACCTGGCGCCGCCAACGCGCGGGCGGGGAGAGCTTCGGAAACCTAGGAGGCCCAGGGCAAGGGGGCTTCTTAGAAGAGATCTTCAAAGGCAGGTCTCTTCCGACATACCCATCAGCAAGCTCTCCCGACATCTGAAAGACATAGAGCCACTCGGCCTCCGCCGCACGAAGGAAGCTGTTCCATTTGTCTTGCACAGAGGCGGGAGGATCAGAACAAAGCGCGGCCACGGGCTCCCACCTACCCTCGACGGGGGGCCCCAGACAACTAATGGGGCGCTCAAGAGGGAACCGCTTGGGCACCTCAACGAACTTGACATCAGCTATAGGCTCAATACGGGGAAAGACGAGCCTAACAGGGTAATGGGGGGAAATGGGGATGTCTTGAACAATGTCCGCCCTGGCCGCACCTGCAATGACCCTCGAGACGACGAAAAAGTCGACGCAACTCATGGCTGGGCGGCACGTGCCGCCAGCGGGAGCAACAACGACTGCATCCATGGCATCAACCCACCCAGTCTGCTGAAGATCAGTGTGATGTATATTCCAATCGCCACCAACCACGAAAGCTGTGCCAGCTGCCTTGAGGGTCCTGCCGACGCGGCGCAAGATGTCCCAGTTGACCTCATTCACCCCGACGGAATGCACCAAATAGAGGTTCGCAACCAGGAATCCACCGCGAATCATCCCTCCCACATGGTGAAGACTGGCACGCGCAGGCTGCAGCACAGGCGAGACACTCTCGAGCACTCCAAGACCAATCCCCTTGGGCGTGGCCGTGATCAGCCCGCCAGCGGGGTTGCCGAGCGTGGGCAGTGCAGCCGTGATAGAGGCAGACCAGCTAATCTGACGGAGGCGCGCCTCAGTCGGCTCCACCGACGAGACAGGGATCCTGGTCTTCTGCACGAGGAGAACGTCACAAGCAATGCACTCACCCAAGTAAGCGTCTAGCCCGATCTGTCCTCCAACATTGGCGGTGATCAGGGTCCACTCCTCGGCATGGCCAGCGCTAGGATTTGGACGGGGGCCTGCTGGACGCGCCGTCTCCCTCACTGAAGGGAGTGAGCCGAAACTTCTTCTGCGCAGCGGAGTTGATACCCCCAAGCATGTTTTCCGCATGCTTGCGCGGAATCTTGTGCTGAGCAAGGAAGGCATTGAAACCTTGCTCAGTGGATAGCTTCTTGAGAAATCCTGAGAGCACGCGAGCTGCGGGCGGCGGGCCTGCACAGGCCGCTGCTGCCCCAGTCCCATCCCGCCCCCGTCCCACGTCCAAACCCGTCCCCCCTCCACTAAGCGAGGCAACAGGCGAGGCTCCAGGCGCAAACGGGGACTCAGATGGCGGTCGACCGAAGACTGCCAGCGCAGCAGCCTCCACATCACGAGCGTTGGCTGGAGCGGGTTCAGCACGCGGTTCTCCAGGCGGAGCGTCCTCCATGGCACCACCGTCGCCACTGAGGTCGCCCAGGTCGTCGGTCTCGTAGCCGCCATCGGTGGCTGCCTCGTCATCAGGATGAGCAGGAGGCAGAAGCGAATCACGCGTCTCCAACAACGAGCGGAGCGAGCGTGCCAAATCCGCGTCCAAAGACTGGAACTGCATGAGCAACGCGAAGGCGGGGTCGTCGGCCGACACCGCTGCGCCAGAGGCATCGACCACTCCCGCACCACCTGCAGCACACTGTGCCCATGCCGCCGAGGCCTTGGCGGAGGCGACGCGCTCCTGGCCCACAAGCGACGTGAGTTTGTCCTTGAGCTTGACGAGCTCCAGAACCTTGCTCTGCATATCAGACTCGACCTTCTGAATCTGCTTTGATACGTGGCCGATCTGCTTCTTGAGATCGCCCAGCGCAGACTGCGCATGACGCTGAACAGCACGAGGGTCGCCAGCAGCGAGAGCACGCTGAGCCACGACTCTGGCGCGCTGGGAAGGCGAGAGAAGCCCTTTGCACACCTCAAAGTCGTCGTTGGACATGCGCACGATCTTCTCAAGCTGCGCAGGCTCCAGATGCTTGTGCTTGGGCCGTGCAACGGCTGAGCGAGGCGGCCCGTTCGCCCAGACACCATGCGGCCCGCGCTGCTGCTGCACAGGAGTAGGCGCAAGAGGGCGTGCAGTGCCACACTTGTAGCAGTGCTGCTTCCACGAGAAGTTCGTCTTGAAACCACACTTCTTCTTCGGACAACACCACACCTCATTGCGAGCACTGCGCTCACCCATGAATGTGACGCTGGATATGAAAGAATCTGCAAGGCCTGGGCAGGCTCGAGCAGGAGACCGCGCAAAACTCAATAGCTCACTGTAAGCCACCTCGAGAAATGGTCTACTTGAGCCAAAATGGCTTGAACCAAAATGGCTACGGATCTCCTCCTCTTCCTCATCCTCCGCCTCCTCCTCCTCCTCCTCCTCCTCCCTCCTCCCCCTCCTCCTCCCCCTCCCCCTCCTCCTCCTCCTCCTCCTTCTCCTCCTCCTCCTCCCCAGACGTGCTCGCATCGAAACAAATATCAAGACGGGAGGTTGCTGGCCGTTTTCTGGCCCCTGGGAGCCCTCGCTGGTCCTCGGCACCCCGTCAAACAACGGCTCGGGAAGAAAAGCCGATCCCAGGGAAAAGGTCGGGATTTCCAGGGGGCCCGTCTTGAAAACATCAGGACGTCGCATGTCTGGGGACGTCCCCTCTAAGAGGGTCGATGCAGGAGCTGTATCTTGCATTGGCGCATGTCTCCCCGCCCGCGCGCGTTCCAAGCTGCTCGGAAACGAAACGAAGAAGCCCAAATCTCCGACGATGTGGCTTCTTGCGGCGTCTTTCCCTCGACCTCGGCCTCCAGAGCCGGTGAGCGGCCCCCGGGGCCGTCAAACATGTATCGGGGGCGTCCAAGCGGGGGGCGTCTAAGAGGGGGGGTCGCAAATCTTAGCCGAGGCTTGTGCGAGGCAAGGGGGCGTGCTGAAAGAAGACGAGGCGTCATGACATCTGGAGAGACATCATGGCCCCCGCCATGAAAGCCCCCGTCTCCCCCCAGAGTCCCCCCCCCTTTGGCCGCCCCCGACTGGACTGGGGACCAAACGGCTGCGCCCAGTGCCCCAGGGGAGGGGATCGGGACATCCAGGGCCGGGCCGGACCCAGACGTGACGTCTTGGTTTATTTCGATACGGGGGTCCCGACCCTTTCCTCGTCTTGAGCCGTCTTGTGACGGTCCCGGGGCCCAGCGGGGGCCCTCCGAGGCCGAAAGCGACCAAAAACCTCCCCGTCCAGATTTTTTGTTTCACGACGCGAGCATGTCTCGGGACGCGCAAGAGGGGGGGGGGGGGGGGCGGCCCCACAGCAAGAGCGCGGGTTAGCCAGCCCGCCCACGTACTTAGCCGACTCTCCCAGCGCCCCCGTGCGAGGGGGAAGCGCCCGCGCGTCGAGAGGTTCAGCGCCCCGCGGCGGGGCCGAGGCCAACTGCACTTGCAGCAGATTTCCCCCCCCATCTCCTCCTCCTCCTTCTCCTCCTCCTCCTCCTTCTTCCTCGCATCCTCTCCTCCACCTCCTCCTCCTCCCCCCTCCTCCGCCTCCTCCTCCTCCTCCTCCTCCTCCTCCTCCTCCTCCTCCTCCGCCTCCCTCCTCCACCTCCTCCTCCCCTCCTCCTCCTCCTCCATCCTCCTCCTCCTCCTCCTCCCCCTCCCCCTCCCCCTCCCCACCCCCCTAACCCCCCTCCTCCTCCTCCTCCTCCTCCCTCCTCCCCTCCTCCCCCCCCCCTCTCTCCTCCTCCTCCTCCTCCGCCTCCTCCCCTCCTCCTCCTCCTCCTCCTCCTCCTCCTCCTCCTCCTCCTACCCTCCTCCTCCTCCTCCTCCTCCTCCTCCTCCTCCTCCTCCACCCTTCTCCTTCCTCCCCTGCTCCACCTCCTCCTCCTCCTCCGACCTCCCCTCCTCCGCCTCCTCCTCCTCCTCCTCCTCCTGCTCCTCCTCCTCCTTCTACCTCTTCTCCTCCTCCTCCTCCATCCTCCATCCTCATCCTCATCCTCATCCACAACCTCATCCTCATCCTCATCCTCAACCTCATACCTCATCATCATACAGCATCATCAATCATCGATCACATCATCAACATCATCTCACTTCATCACCATCATCATCATCATCATCATCAGCATCAATCATCATCATCATCCTCCTCCTCCCCCTAAAAAATCCACCTCCTCCCTCCTCCTCCTCCTCCTCCTCTCCTCCTCCTCCTCCTCCTCCTCCCCTCATCCCCTCCGCCTCCTCCTCCTCCCCCCCTCCCCCCTCCTCCCTCCTCCTCGCTCCTCCTCATCCTCCTCCTCCCTCCTCCTCCTTCTCGTCCTCCTCCTCCCTCCTCCTCCTCCTTCCGCCCCCTCTCTCCTCCCTCCCGGCCACCTCCTCCTCCTCCTCCCTCCTCCTCCTGCCACCTCACTCCTCATCCCCCTCCTCCCTCCTCCCCTTCTCTCCCTCCCCCTCCTTCTCCTCTCCTCCTTCATCCCCACTCCTCCACCACCTCCCCTCCTCCTCCTCCTCCTCCTCCTCCTCCTCCTCCTCCACTAAGACTCACTCATACTCTGCCTCGCTCTTCCTCACTCAGACTCAGCCACACCACTTCCGCGCTCAGATTCAAACACACGTTGCGATGATGTCTCAGGCGAGGCGCTGGTTGCAGCACTCCCAGGGGGGCCGTCAGGGGGTATCTCACGGGCCCGTTCGCGCCCAGATTGGGGGGATGTCTGAGGCGGTTTGCCTGCTTGGGTGCTCAACGTCCATCTCTTTCGGAGCAGTTTCCGAGGATGTCTCAGGCGAGGCGCTGGTAAAGGGGGGCCGCCAGGCGGTATCTCACGGGCCCGTTCGCGCCCAGATTGGGGGGATATCTCGGGCGGTTTGCCTGTTTGGGTGCTCAACGTCCTTCTCTTTCAGTTTCCGAGGGTGACTCAAGCGAGGTGCTGGTTGCAGCACTCCCAAGAGGGGGCGCCAGGGGGTATCTCACGGGCCCGTTCGCGCCCAGATTGGGGGGATGTCTCAGGCGGCTTGCCTGTTTGCGTGCTCAACAACCTTCTCTTTCGGAACAGTTTCTGAGGATGTCTCAGGAAAGGTGCTGGCTTCAGCACTCCCAAGGGGGGGCCGGGGCCGCCAGGGGGTATCTCACGGGCCCGTTCGCGCCCAGATTGGGGGATGTCTCAGGCGGTTTGCCGGTGTGGATGCTCAACGTCCTTCTCTTTCGGAGCAGTTTCCGAGGATGTCTCAGGCGAGGCGCTGGTCTCAGCATTCCCAAGGGGGGGCCGCCAGGGGATGTCTCACGGCCCGTTCGCGCCCAGATTGGGGGATGTCTCAGGCGGTTTGCAGTTTGGGTGCTCAACATCCTTCTCGTTCGGATCCGTTTTCGGCGCCCTGATAGGTGTTCAGAGGGAAAGAAGGAGAAAGAGCAGGAGGAGGACAATGATGATGATGAGGAGGAGGAGGAGGAGGAGGAGGAAGAGGAGGAGGAGGAGGGGGAAAGAAGGAGGAAACAATTAGTTAAAGTCGTCGTAGTCGTCGGTGTCTATCTCGGCTCTGTCGTCCACATGAATTTGAATTCGCTGACACTCAGATATTGAAAAAGGACAATGCCTTTTACCGAAGCGTGCCATCACTATGAGATGCACACATGGAGATCTCCGCGTCGAGTAATTACATAACGTCGACCCTCAAAGGTCTGGACCCCTTCCCCAGGACAGGTTTTTCATCCCGAATCATTTTGTGACGGTCCCAAGGCCAAGGAAGTGCCCACGGAGGCCGAAAATAGCAACAAAAAAAAACTCCCGTCGTGTTTTTTTCACAGCGCGAGGGGGTCTGGGAGCGGAAGGCGAACGGGAGCGGGAGGAGGCCGGGAAAGAGAGCGAGATCAGAACGCCTTGGCGGGGTGCTTCGCTGCTACCGCCCGGCCGCGGGCGTGGCCCGTGCTCCACTCGATCAGTGTTTTCTCTCGGCGGCGGCGGCGTGCTCGTCGCGAGACGAAGAAGAACTGCACAAGCATAGACTGCCTGAGCTCCTCCAGTCCTTTCCTCTCTCGAGGAACAGCCAACTGAATGGACCATCACTGTTCTGAGCTCCGCGCGGGTCTTCTTGGATCGGCGCTGTACCCTCCTCCCCCGCGCTGGAGGCGCTCCCTGGGGGACCCAGCGCCGATCCAAGAACTCAGTCAGGAGCTCGGAACCCAGACGTGCGACGTCATGATGTTTTCAATACGGGGTCCCTGCAGAAGTCCCGACCCTTTCCCCCCCCGGGGCCGGTTATTCATCTAGAGTCGTTTCTTGACGGTCCCGAGGCCTGGCGAACGCCCTCCGAGGCCGAAAACGGCCAAAAACCTCCGCGCTCTGATTTTTGTACGACGCAATCATGTCTGGGAGAACTTCTGTTTATGATGATTTTCTCTTCGATCGCCAGGCCCGAACACAGCGCTCGCGTGGCTCGGGCCGTGCCACGCCTCTTCGAGCACGGCCCCGGCGAAGCGCAGGAGCGAGCGAGGAGCAGGAGCAGCAGGAGGAGGGAAGGAGAAAGGAGGCGAATGAGAAGGTAGAGGAGGATGAGGAGGAGGAGGAGGAGGAGGAGGCCAGAAGGGGGAGGGGGGGAGGAGGGAGAGGGGATGAGGGAGAAGGAAGGTGGGAGGAGGAGGAGGAGGAGGAGGAGGAGGAGGAGGAGGAGGAGGAGGAGGAGGAGGAGGAGGAGGACGGGGAGGAGAAGGACGGGGAGGAGAAGGGGGATGGACAGGGGGGAGGGAGAGGGAGAAGGCCCGCGCCTTCTAAGAAGCAGCCTCCTTCTAAGAAGCCTTTCTCCCTCGGACCCAGAACCCCTGTGCGTGGCCGAGATGAGCCTCCCTCACTTCACCCGCAGGCGCGCAGGGAGGGAGAGGCGCTGGCCCTCCCAAATGAAATCTGAATAGACGAGGCCAGAGGATTCGCACCGCATCGCGGATGCATCGCGGTTCTCGCCCACACGGCAAGTGGACCTCCTCCTCCTCCTCCTCCTCCTCCTCCTTCCCCCTCCTCCTCCTCCTCCTCCTCCTCCTCCTCCTCCTCCTCCTCCTCCTCCTCCTCCTCCTCCTCCTCCTCCTCCTCCTCCCCTTCATCCCCTCCTCCTCCCCTCCCTCATCCTTCCTCCACCTCCTCCTCCTCCGCTCCTCCTCCGCCCTCCTCCTCCTCCTCCTCCTCCTTCCTACCTCCTCCTCCCTCTCTCGTTACCCTCTCCCTCCTCCTCCTCCCCTCCTCCTCCACCTCCTCCGCTCCTCCTCCTCCTCCTCCTCCTCCTCCTCCCCTACTACTCCTCCTCCTCCTCCTCCGCCTCCTCCTCCTTTTTCTTCTCCCTCCTCCTTTTCTTCCTACCACGCCCCCCCTAATCCGACTCGGAGGACAGCCGGACCAGGGGCAGAAGCGCATCCCTTAAGAAAGTGAGACCCTACGCCGGCCAAACCGAAAAACATTCGAGGACATCCACCCCCAGGACGCACAAGAGCCTCCAACAAACACGAAGAAAACTAGGGCACCCTCTCCGAAGCATCCTCGATCTTATACCTCATTCAGACCGTTCTCATTCACACCCCCCCTCTCTCCTCCAGCTTCTCATCCTGCTCCAGGCCCCGTGGCGTTTTGCTGTTCCTCTGTCCCCCCCTTACCCCTCCCCCTGCACCTGCTTCTGCTCCTACTTCTGGTCCTGCTCCTCCTCCTCCTCCTCCTCCTCCCTCCGCCTCCTCCTCCTCACCTCTTCTCCTCCTCTTCCTCCTCCTCCTCCTCCTACGCCTCCTCCTACTCCTCATCATCACCATCACCATCACCATCACCATCACCATCACCATCACCATCGCCATCACCATCACCATCACCATCATCATCATCATCATCATCATCATCATCATCATCATCATCATCATCATCATCATCATCATCATCATCATCATCATCATCATCATCATCATCATCATCATCATCATCATCATCATCATCATCATCATCATCATCATCATCATCATCATCATCATCTTCATAATCATCATCATCAGCATCATCATCATCATCATCATCATCATCATCATCATCATCATCATCATCATCATCATCATCATCATCATCATCATCATCATCATCATCATCATCATCATCATCATCATCATCATCGTCATCATCACCAGCATCATCATCATCATCATCATCATCATCATCAGCATCATCATCGCCATCACCATCACCATCATCATCAGCAGCAGCATCAGCATCATCATCATCATCGTCATCATCATCATCATCATCAGCATCATCATCATCATCATCATCAGCAGCAGCATCGCATCATCAACATCATCATCATAATCATCGTCAGCATCGACATCATCATCAGCATCATCAGCATAATCAGCTTCATCATCAGCATGATCAGCATCGCCATGATCATAATCATCACCAGCTTCATCATCATCAGCATCATGAGCGTCATCAACATCATCGTTACCATCATCATCATCATCATCAGCATCATCAGCAGCAGCAGCAACATCATCACCATCAACACCCACATCAACATCAGCATCATCAACAGCAGCATCAGCATCAGCATCAGCATCAGCATCAGCATCATCATCCGCAGCAGCAGCATCAGCATCGTCATCATCATCATCATCATCGAAGTCGTGGTCGTCGTCGTCATCGTCCCCCTCCTCCTCCTCCTTCTTATCCTCCTCCTCCCCGATCTCCTCCTCCCATTCCTCGTCCTCCTTCACGACCTGCTCCTCCCCTTCCTCCTCCTCCTGCTCCTCCTCCTCATCCTCCTCCTCTTACTCCTTTTTCTCCTCATCCTCCCCCTCCTCCTCCCCGATCTCCTCCTCTTCCTCCTTCCCGTTCTCCTCCTCCTCTTCCTCCTCCTCCTTCTCCTCCCCCTCCTCCTCCACTTCCCTCGTCCTCCTCCTCCTCTCCGACCTCCTCCTCCTCCTCTTCCTTCTCCTGTTCCTCCTCCTCCTGCCTCAAGCACGGGTTGTCCCAGGCATCGTACCCTTTTAAGCTCGGACTTGCCATGGGACGCCCAACCCGTTGCCTTCTCGGTGGCGCTTGGGGGGGGGGTATTGGCATAGGATGGCGAGAATGGGCGAACTTAAGTATATGGCTCAGCAGGAGTAGTGTGTTTAGGCAGGTTGGTCATCAGCCGCATCTTCTTAAATCGCCCGCCTTGCTTGTATATCTATCAACGCAGTGGCAGGGGCATCACTCCTACAGCGATTGGGCTCTCTTCTGGTTTTTGAACGCGCATTTACTGACCATCGTGTTCAAGGTACCATGGCAGACAGGGCAGTTAGCAGGCTCATTGTTGGAGCGTGGCCCACGGCTTTGGCAATTTGGCACCTCGCACACGTTTCTTCGTGCATCATTTCATTGGGTATGGTCTGGTAACAGCGTTTCGCGTATCTTACCCGCGTTCGGTCCGACTTTACACGCATGTTGGGGGACGCCTATAGCATTGACGTGCAGTTTCGCGTTGTCCGTGTTTGGGGGATATCCTATATGTTTGTACCAGGCTCTCCGCCACAGCAACATGATGGTGTACGACTAGTGTTCATTTTGGGCGCCCAGGCTGGGGCGCTATTTCATCAGTTCCAGTGCGCGCATCTCCCGTGTCCGCCAGGGCAGGGTATGTGGCTTGTTTCTGGTGATGTGGTGCACTTGGCCGCCAGTCTCAACAGGCGTGCAAAGAGGCAAGCAATTACTCTCACAATGCTCGGCCAAATGGTTTCCAACGTTATCTGCACCGTGCATCGTGCCACGTCATGCTGCCACTTGGTGGGATATGCCCATGCTGACGGTCTGGGAAGTGTTTCCGCGGTGCGGGTCTTCATCTTTCATCCTGTCAGCTGCTCGTGTCTCAGCTAATCCCACCATCCCTTTTGGGCTACGGTGGTATAGCGAATTGGTTCGTATCTCTTCCCCCTCCTTCACCTGCTCGGGGGAAGGGTTCACCCCTCCCCCGATCCCCTCCCCTGGACTTGGATGGGGGGGGCGGAGGCGCCGCAGCGTCCAAGATGGCCCAGGATGGCTCTAAGAGGCGCCCCAAGTCGCAAGATGGCCTCCAAGATGGCCCAAGGTACTCCAAGATGGGTCAAGATAGCCTCCGGCATACCTCCAAGAGGCCCCAAGACAGCCCCAAGACGGATCCAAGTGCCCTTCGAGCCCTTCACGGCGCCCTTCCAACACGCCAAAACCCTTCAAAAGCGTAGGGAAAATCAATGTTGTTGGCATTCTCGCCTTTTCGCGTCCGATGGGCCTATGGGACCTCAAGATGGCCCCAAGATGGCCCAAGAGAGCCCCAATAGGCGCCCAAGAACGCCCAAAACGGCCCCAAGATCGCCCAAGAGGCGCCCAAGAGCGCCCCAAGAGAGACCCAAGACGCCACGCTTTAGCCTCCGAGGGGGCGGTACTAATTGAGGGACCTCCTCTTTTTGAGCCGTGGGGCCCAAGATGGCCCCAAGAGGCCTCCCAGCCTCTCCCAAAGACCCTCCACCCCGCCCTTTGTGGCCCAATATGGCTCCAAGAGGGCCCCAGATAGCCCAAGATGGCCTTCAAACGGCCTAAGATAGCCAAGCACGGCTCAAGATAGCCTCCGACCGCCTCCAAGAGACCTCAAAGCAGCCTCAAGATGGCCCAAGATAGCCGAGCATGGCTCAAGATAGCCTCCGACAGCTGCTATCCGAGCATGGCTCAAGATAGCCTCCAAGAGGTCTCAGGAAAACTGGCAATCCATTTTGGATGGGCTGGTGGGGATACGCGAAGCGTCAAGAATTTGTTCTACGTTCAGGCGGTCGACCCCCCGCGCGGAAAGAAGCCGAAGGGCATGAGGCGGTCCACAGATCCAGTCAGGTGAAGGACCGTTCCAAATTTCGATACGCACATATCAAATGATGGTTCAATGATATGTCACGTTTTCCGGCGCGTGGTTGTCTGGCTCGCGCTGACCGAGCGTGACGCAGCAGGAAGCCGCGCCCACAGCGCCGAAGCGCCGTGCTCAGGACAGGCCACCTGCACCGAATTAGGGGGGGAGGTGAGGGCCCCCACAACCCCGGCCAGCACAGGGAAGTGCGCGGCAGCGGGATGGTGAGGGGCGTGAACGCCACCGGCAACGCTCACCTCAGACCAGGAGGTGCCACTGACCACTCTGTACACCCTAGTAGCGGAGCGGGTGGTTTCCGGTGCGTGGTGGCTGTGGCACACATGTCATTCGAGTGGGGGGCGGTGGGGTCTCTCAAGTTGTGGCGCGCGGTATTCGGGAAGTTGTCCCTCCAGTTGGGCGCGTTGGGTTCCTTGTCGCCCTGTGCGCCTTCCAAGGTCAGGGGGACGTGACTTTCTCACATGACATCGCCATGGCGCAACACCTTTCTTTTCTCTCCTCCTCCTCCTCCTCCTCCTCCTCCTCCTCCTCCTCCTCCTCCTCCTCCTCCCTGTTTCCTCCGTTCCTTCCCCCGCTCGTGACCGTGTCGTCGTCGTCGTCGAAGCCGCCGCTACCGTCATCGTAGACGCCGCTGCCGCCGCCGCAGCTGTCGTCGTCGTCGGCGTCGGCGCCGGCGCCGCCGTCGCCGTCGAGGTCGCCGCCGCCACCGCAACCGTCGTTATCGTCGTCGTCGTCTTCATCTTCGTATTGTCGTCACGTCGCCGGAAAGGGGGTCAGAATGGGGCTCTCGAAGCGTCGCACACATTGGCCTAAGAAGCTTGCAACAGCTACAGGGATGGAGGAAGGCGGTGTTCAAAGTGAGGCGTTCGCTTGAGCGCCGCGCTCATTCGTCTGAGAAGGCTGCAGCGGTTACGCACGAGGATGCAGGGGCGGTTCATTTTCAAAACGGGGTCCCGCCTTTGCACCGCGCCCTGCAAGTCTTTAATGCTTGCAACCGTTACGAAGGCCACGTGAACGGCGATGTTGGTTAACGGCGATGTTGGGAATATATGATTGCGGCGCCGAACTCGGGCTGAACGAATTGCCGGAAATCGCGCACCACACATTCCTACATCTCAGACATGCGAACAGGACACTACGAACCACGCTGTCCTACAATCGGGTCAGCCACGAATCACCTCCATCGCCGACATCGCCGGTGCCTACATCGCCGTCACCTGCAATCGCCGTTAGCCTACATTGCCACTATGCCAAAGCCGACATCGCCTTTGCCCACATCGCCGTCTGCGTGCCTGCGGCTTTACAGAAAGCGTGCACGGAGGCCTCCTTTGCAAGGTGGCGCCACCGCACGGCACGTCCTCAAAGCACGCGTGCCACCAACCACCCCCGCCTACACACAGTGCCGAAGCCCACGTCGCCCTTGCCCCCGCCTGCAATGCGGAAGCCCACACCGCCGTTGCCACATCGCCGTGCGTGCGCCTGCGGCGCTGCAGCGGTGCGCGGAGGGCTTCTTCTGCAGAACGGGGCGACCATCGCATGGCACGCCCTCGGAGACAGGTGCGTATGGCAGGCTGCACGGCCAGAGGGCGGCTCCTGCCTCAAAACGCAGCTCTCGCTCGAGACTGCGTCCACATTGCATTGGTGACCCGGAGTGCAGACTTGGAGCACAACTGCAGCCAGGTCGGCCACGAGCCACGCTTTCCTGCCATCGGGTCGGCCGCGAACCACCCCCACTCACGACGAGGGGGCAGAACATCTACTCCCGGAATAAGCGCGCCGACAAGCGAAGCCCTTGAGTAAACACGCCCAAAGAAAGAATCGAACAGGACAGGGCTGGCTGTTCAGTAAACGCCCAGGGCCGTTCAGTAAACGCCAATTGTCGGAGTCCGAGTGGCTTTCCCTCCTTTGATACAATGCCGAAGCCCACACCACCGTTTACAACATCGCCGCGAGAGTGCCTGCGGCGCTGCAGTGGCGCGCTGCAGGGCACGCTCTCACAGACATGTGCGTACAACAGCGCCGCACAGACGGAGGGCAGCTCCTGCGCAACAGAAACGTGGAGACTTCATCCGCGCTGAGAGACTTCGTCCGCATGACTGGCCTGGAGTGCCGACTGGAAACACGGCCACACCAGGGCTCAAGCGAAACGGTGCTCCTCGCTTCCGTTTTTGTGCCTGCTGCCCGTCGTCCCGCCCCCGCCCTGCCTCTGGCTGCGAAGCGAAGCCGAAACGAGAACGGCCCACGAAATCGCCGAAGCACCGTGGAGCTCGAGCCCTGCGCTGGGGTGGTGCACTTGAACAGGGACCGACCGTCCCGGCATTCCTATAGTCCTACCACGAAGTGTTCTTTGAACCCAAACATGTTCTAGGAACAAAAACAATGTTCTTAGAACATAAGCCCGATGTGATAAACCAAGACAGACTCCGCAGGAAATGTTCTAAGAACATTTCGTGGGAGACCACAGAAGGTCCTTAGAACACTGTTTGGTAGGGCTATAGGCGAGCCAGGACGCTTCGCCCCTGCTTGAGTGGAGCTCGAGCCCTGCGCTGCGGTGCTGCACGGAGGGCTCCCTGCTTCCAAGACGGGGCCGTCGCACGGCGCGTCCTCGGAGCAGTGCGCACGGCAGCCCTGCACGGGCGGAGGGCGGCTGCCGCTTCAAGACGAGCAGGCGGGGCCGCCCTGCTCCTGAGACTCCGTGCGCCTGGCCGGCCCCGGGTGCAGATTTGGAGCACCGCTGTACCGATGGGGGTCGGCTTCTTCTCATGAAGAGGCCCAGGGACACACACACACACACACACGCACACACACGAACACGAACACGAACACATCAACACACAAGCATACGCACACACACACACACACGCGCGCACACACGCACAAACGCACACACGCACACACGCACACACGCACACGCGCACACGCACACACACACACACACACACACACACACGCACACGCACACGCACACGCACACGCACACACGCACACACGCACACACGCACACATACACACACATACACACACAAGCACACTTGCACACACGCACGCACAAACACAAAAACACGGACACAAGTCCGAGGACTCCCTATACTTTTACACATCTGTTCTGGGTTCTCGTCGTCCCCATCACTCCCCATGCCCCCAGAGACTTTCACACACCTCAACAAACACAAATCCCAGGATTCCCCGTATGTCTACATGTTTGGGGGGTTCTCGCATTCGCCGTCACTTCCCATATGTTCCCATGTGTTCCTGGGGGTCGACGTTTATTTGCGTTTGTGTTTTTTTTTCCCCCTCCTGATGTTCCTCGTAGTGAAGAGGAGGGCCCGTAAGGATATGACGAGGAGGGGACTTGGGACGGGAGGGCGTCTTGCAGCATCGTCGACGCACCCTGGATTTTCTCTGGTCCTCCTCCTCCTCCTCCTCCTCCTCCTCCTCCTCCTCCTCCTCCTCCTCCTCCTCCTCCTCCTCCTCCTATGCTTCTCATTACCTCGCAGAACCCCCCGCCCCTCCTGCGACTCGCGGGACCCCCGGCCCCTCCCACGACAACGGCGCGCGAACGCGCGCCTTCTCTCTGAAGAAACGCATCACCTGTCGGCCCAGCAGCCCCGTGGCGCCGGTGACCTGGGCTTCGGCCCAAAGGCCCGCCAGAACGCCCGAGGACCGATAAGGGAAGGAGCGGGAGGAGGAGGAGGAGGAGGAGGAGGAGCAGGAGAGTTCCTCCTCCTCCAGCACAAACGAGAGTCGCGGCGACCGGAGCTCGACGGAAGGCCGCGGCGAAGATTTTATGATGGGCGCAATTTCCACCACCACCACCACCACTACCACAGGTAGGACGGGGGAGGAGAGGATAGCAAGGTCCTCCTCTTCCTCCCCCTTTTCCTCCTCTTCCTCATCTTTCTCCATCTCCTCCTCCTTCTTCCCCTCCTCCTCTTTCTCCTCCCCCTCCTCCTTCTTCCCCTCCTCCTTCTCCTCCAGTCCAGTCGCTCTCGCTTCACTCGCCCAAGCCATGATCGAGAGAACTGCTGCGGAAATATCATCCCCTCCTCCTCCTCCTCCTCCACATCCTCTTTCTCCACCTCCCTTCCGAAGTCAGAATGCATCCATGGGTCCATGAAGGTCTGGCTGGCGCTCAAAGGGCACTTCGGCGCCCGGCGCCCTGAAGATCCAGTACAGGCCCAACATGAGGAACCTCGGGCACGAGCAGAAGCGTAGGTTGCGGCCGCTTCGTGAGCGTAAGCATCGCGCTCACATGCTGAAGTCGGCCGTCGGCAGGACGGCCACAAGCCTGTGGCGCAAAGGCACCCTCCCCTCAGTGGCACACAGTGTTGCAGTTGCTTGAGTTAGTGCTAGTGCACTTCCCGAACTGCGACATATCGCTGCGGTTATCAACGGTGCTCTCCTGGCAAGACCATGGTAGGTGTGACGTGATATCTCATTTCTCATAAACGTGAATGCTACGACCCGAAATAGAACGCTACTGCTGACATCGTCCTCAAATACTCGGCGTGGTTATGAGACGGGAGGTCCAGCCTAGTAGGCTTCGACTTGCATGGGTTCGCTTGGGTGAAAAGCTGGGCCGTTCCACTTCCTGGTCTCAGGCGCGCAAGCCCCTAAGGGCCACATCACCCGTCATTCGGCGGACCTCCTGGATTACGGCATCGGGACATATCTTAGTCGACGATCGCGGGATCCGTTTCGACCTCAACCGTGTGTCCAGCACATGTACGTGCTTTCCTGTACCAGGGCATCTAGAGATGGCAGCACCATCGCTTGCAACAACATTAACAACATTAGTGTGTGTATTGATGAGACGCATGTATAGCACCGAGCTCTTCGGCATGCAGACTCAAAGACCAAGTTCCCAAGGCGCATGAGAGCGCTGCTGGCTCTGTGGGCAGACACTCTACCCACCCCCAAAGAGACATGAAGCTGGGCCGGCCGATGAGGCCGTGTGGTAAGCAAAGTGGCTCTTGTTGGGGCCATATACTTTACGACTGCCCTCCTCCTCTTGAGGGGGATCCCGATCATGAGTATTGTGAGTTTCCAGATCAGCTCCAGGAGGTTCGGGACAGACTTCGGCTTCTGGGCAGCAGCTTCAGGGTCCGACTGGGACACGCGGTGCGACTTCTACGGGGTCTTCGACCTCCCATGGTCTTGCCGCACTTCAGCACGGTATCCTCGGATGCTTACGAGTGGGGTGACTCGGGCCCATGGGGCCCAAAGTCGTACACAAATAGGTCAGACTTCTCGACTAGCCTTCTTGAAGTTCGTAGGTGCGGGTGGTCGATCTGCCAGCTGGACCATGTCACGAGCTCCCCGTCAGAGATCTGTATGGGCCTCTTCCGTATGCTGTTCAGACTGCTGGACGTGCTGAACGAGATGCCATCAAGATGGGCATCCAGAAACATCCTGGGCACGAGATTTTCGTATCCGATCTGGAGTCCCTGGACCGAGAAGGCACCTCCTGGAATCCGAGATTGGAGATTGGAGAACGGCCAATCGAAGCACGCGCGAGTCCGGCGAGATATCTGTTCCTTTGCACAACCGCGCGATACTCTGCTGCCACCAGCGCGGTTTCAGTGGAGTCCTGCCCATCGGCGCTTGGACGATCCGCTAACCGAGGCGCCACCTGAGGAGCTGGAGTCCTGGCTCGGCAGCACCTGGGTCGACTACGTCGCGAAGCTGGGTACTCCAGATTTCGTAATAAAATGGAGGGGGTCTGGACCCTCCAAGACAAACCATTTCAGACCTCCCCCGTGGGAAAACCCTCCAAAACATCGTCCCCAGACCCCCCAGGCCCTCCAAGATAGCTTGTAAGAGACCCCCCCGCAATGAGACCCCCTTCCTTTTATTGCGAAATCTGGAGTACGGCTTCGCACATGGTGTCGAAAACCTTGACTGAAAGCGTGACGGCTGCACTCGAGCAGCACAACCATGTTTTTCATCATGTATCCTGGTCCGTTTTTCAAGTGTTGCAGTTACAGAAGTGGGGCGTGGACAACATCGTGCGTGAATCCGATGAGTTACGGGCTGTGCCAAAATCTGTCGTCAACGGGCCCCAGGACCACCCGCTCGCGTTTTGCCAGAGGTTGATCGACGTCGTCGGAGTAATCGAATCGCCCGCAGCACGAGTTCCTTCGCTACTCTGGGATCTGGATCTGCCAGAGTGCGTGACCCCTCGAACGTGGCCATCAGCCTGACTGAGTTCTCTGCGCGTGGCACTGAGACCTGGGTTTGACCACGGCAGGTTAGTGCCATGCCGACTTCTGCGTTGATTCCTGACACCGCGGGGATCTTTCAACCTTTACGACCTGGCGTTTTTTCATGCAGATCCACATGGGGGTGGCGTCGACGGGGGGGGCGAAAGTTGAGCGCGCCGTCCGGCGCGAGATGATCTTTATCTTCCTCGGAGGGTGCCCATTGCGCGCGAGTTTTTCACCGTCGCGGTGCCCATGTT
Organism: Prorocentrum cordatum; assembly: GCA_963575745.1. Classification (NCBI taxonomy): domain Eukaryota; class Dinophyceae; order Prorocentrales; family Prorocentraceae; genus Prorocentrum; species Prorocentrum cordatum. The sequence continues at coordinate 284,985 of CAUYUJ010009780.1, forward strand.
GCAGTTTGGTGATTGGGCGGGTTTCGTGACGGCCGGCTTCGTGCTCGGGCGAAGCGAGCAGGTTTGGGGCGCGCGCGCATTAGCGTTCAGGAGCGGTCGTCTGGCATGGCCCTTGTCCTCGCGCGAAGTGATGCGCCATTAAGGTCGCGCTCTCGAATGATCCTTAGAATTGGCAGTGGATTGCATGGCTCATTTCCGAGGAGTCGCGCAGCGCGCCTAAATCTTGAAGGGTGCCACCTTCTTCAGCCGCTACTGGAGGGCGCGGGGCCACGTCGCGCCGGGGCCCCGGATTTCTTGATCCCAGGTCAAGGCCCATCGCGCTCTAGACGACGCGTTCTCTGAGCAAGGCCGCGTCTGAATCCTCGTAGCTAGAATGGCACACGATGTAATGAGACAACATCGCGGGGGCGCATGGTTTGACCCTGCTGCTCGTTTAGACACCGCCCCCGCTATCTTCATGTTTCTGGTGTTCGCGACTGGTGCGGGACGGGTGCATGCTAGCGGGCCCTTTCACGAGAGTACTTTGGCCCCCTGTCCGAGGCCCCTCGCACGCCCCTCCCCGCCCCGTTGCCCCCCCCAAGCCCCTACCTGGGCAGGCCGCAGTAATCGCTGCACCTCGCGTTCAAAGCGCATCGCCTCTTACTGCTGTCGCCGTTGCCCAGGGGGCGGGGGGAGGCAGGAGGAGCGAGGAGGAGGGAGGAGGAGGGGGGCGGGGGGGAGGAGGGAGGGGGGGGAAGGATGGGGGGCGAGGAGGAAGGAGTGGGCAGCGGAGGAGGGAAGAGGAGGAGGGAATAGAAGCGAGGATGGCGTCCGGGTGCCACTGCGCGGCCGCGGCCCCGTGAGGATCTCCGATGCGGTTTGCCATCGAACACGCTCAGCTGCCTTCGCCAAGTCAGGCTACGCGGTCTCAATTGTCCTGAACCAGACGGCACTAGTTGTCTCAATTTGTCTCAAAAAATCTCACCAAGCGAACCTTTCTGTCTCAATTTCTCTCAATTTGGGTCGTCCCCGGGATATTATATCTCAATTTCTCTCAATTTCTCTCAATTCCTCTCAAAATCTCTCAAACATTCTCAAGTCCTCTCAATATAGCTTACCATGAGAAAGCGCTACTACACAACAGCATCTTGATGGGCCGTTGCTCTCTCAAAAGACCTTTTCGCGACGTCCCTGGGAATGCCCTCGGCCCCCCGACCCGCTTCCTTGCCTCTCGAGGTAATCGAGGATAGGGCCCCCGTCCACCCTCTCCCTCCCTGCCTTGACTCCATCCTCTCCCTCCCCGCCTTGACTCTCCACCCCTCCCTACATCACTCCCCCCTTCCCTCCCCTTCCCTTCCTGCCCCCCCCCTTCCCTCCCTCCGTCCCTCTCCTCCCCCCTCCCCCTCGTCGTCGTCGTCGTCGCGGCGGCGGTTGGCCGGCGCCCGCTCCTCTCGCCCCCTGGGCCCGCTGCTTGGGGGAGGGCGGGCTCCCCGAAGCGCCGGTGGGAAGCCCTTCGGCGTGGCCCCGTCGGAGGCCTCCAGCGCTCCTCCTAGGGCCGTCCCTGGAGTCCTTGGCAGTCATGCGAGGTCTTCGGCGTATGTCCGAAGCCTCTGCAGGTTGTCGGCCGCCCCTGGAGGCTCTCGGAAGCCCCGAGCCTTTCCAGGGTCCTCGGGACCACTGGAAGCCGCCAGGGCTCGCGGTCCTGGTGATCGTCTTGGGGGCCGGTGGGTTTCGGGGGGCTTCGGCTGCCTCTGGCGGCTTTCGGTGGTCTCCGGGAATCCCCCTTGCGATCCTCGGAGGTCCATGGCAGCCCTCGGAGACCCTTTGTGGTCCCTGGTGTCTGCTTGGGCTCTTCGGGGGTCGTCGGGGATGTCTGGAAGCCTTTGGATGCCTCGGGGGGCTCGTCCTCCGGGGGGCTTGCAAAGTGCAAACGCACAAACATATGCACATGTGCATGTGCAAATACAGATGCACATGCCGAAATAATGATGATCCGGATTTGTGGTACGTTGTGCGTTGCAGGAACGATGCGTTGCTGTCGTCATTTTGCAACTGGTTTATGCTTGCAGGCGCAGTGGACTTGGGGATACCGCCAAGGGGTCCGATCAGGCTTCTGGCGGCGGTTCGCTTGTGTAAATGTACGAAACCTCTGCGTCGTTATATCTGTTACAATGTTGTGTGATTGCACCGAAATATTGTTGCAAAGCGCCCATTCTACAGACCCGCTGCGTCGAAGTGGTCTCGCGTGGCGGCCCTCCTCCATAGCGGCATCCATGGACGTTGCGCATTGTTGTGCAGCCGCGTGCGTTTGGTTGTGTTTTGAGCGTGTTTGGTTGTGTTTTGAACACCCCTTGGCTCACTCAGCGGCGGTTTGATCGCCCCCCCCGTCTCCGCCACCCCCATGTGGATCTGAAGGATTTTTGAAACGAAAGCTCGTTCAACATCGACAGATTCTTGGTCGCTGGCGGAGTTCAACGCTGGACGCCAGCGACGGGGCTTGCGCCGGTCGACACGACGCGAACCCACCGTAGCCGATGATAGGGCTGCGCCGGCTCTGGAGGCTGCTGGTGGGAATTGGGGGTCCGCCACTGTTTACCATCCTCGAACTTACTCCTATCCTTAAGATGGACACGCCAAAAGGCGATGACAATCTTAGGGATGCGCCCTCAAAAAATGAGGGAATCCCTAAGATTGGCATCGTGATGAGGAGATGCCCAGCATAGGGATAGGGATATGTTCCAGGCTGGTAAACTGTCCCCCAGCCTCTGCGGACCTGGGTGCGGACCCTCCCCCGCCGCCAGAGCAGGCGAGCGCATCCCGTGCGCTCGCCGGTGCTCCCCAGCCTGTGCCTGCCGCGTTCGGTGAGCTGTGTCACGACGTTTCTTTGGGTGTGAGTTTGGTTCTCGCATGTGTTCTGCTGCTGATGGCGCGGTGGCATTCTTCAACGGTTCGGCGTCCTTCTGGTCCGCCCGTAAGTTGCGCTCTTGGTGTCTCGGGTTGTCCGACAACTCTCCGGCGCGGCGCAGCCAGCTCACGGCGATGGATGGAATAAGCCGCGGGCTGCAGCACCGCCAGCGAGGTACTGGATCGGAGCGAGCTGGCACGACCCCTGCCCCGCCGCCTCCGGCTCCCAAACTCGTCCCGGAGGCTTTTTAAGGGCGTGGTGTTCCTGAGGCGCCCCACCCTCTCCCAGGCTCTCGCCTTTGCCGCCGCCCCTGCGGCCCTCGAATCTCAGACGCGGTAAATGTTCGTGTGCTCGGACGCCTTTCTGCTGGCCCCCTCGCTCGCACCCTCCACTTCCGCCTCCTCCTCCTCTAGAGGGAGACGGTGAAAGGGAGATGAGGAAATCACACACACACACACTTTTCCTCCGTGCCCTTGAGGGCTGGTGTTTTTGTTAGACGCTGCGGCGTTCGCTCGTCAAGGTCCGCGCAACGCAAAGAGGGAGGAGGAAGAGGGGAAATCAGAGGGGAGGGAGGGGCGGGAGGCGGGGCAAGCAGATGGCGGGCAAGCGGGGAGAGGAACATGGTATGATATCTCTGCCAGTCTGAGGCGGGGCAAGCAGATGGCGGGCAAGCGGGGAGAGGAACATGATATGATATCTCTGCCAGTCTCCCACGCACCCACACACACTCACACGCACACGACTACCCCCACCCCTCTAATTTCGACGAGAACGAAACAGAAGAACTCGACCATCGCCGAGCAGAGCCTGCGTCCCTGAAAGGGTGGCAAGCGCACCTATAGCACGCAAGCCCTCTACGAGGGCCACTGGTGCCGAAACAACCGTGGAGAATGACACGTTCACGCAACAATGCCGACGAGAGCCATGAACAGAAGCACCGCCAGCACAGACGAGAGCCGCGGCGACTGGAGCTCGACGGAAAGCCGAGGCGAAGACTGCATGATGGGCGCATTTTCCACCACCACCACCACCATAGGTAGGACGGGGGAGGAGAGGATGGGGAGGTCCTCCTCCTCCTCCTCCTCCTCCTCCTCCTCCTCCTCTTCCCCCTTCTCATTCCTATGATGATGGCGGAAAGTCTGCCCATCACTCCAGGGTTGATGGACAGCTGGGAATCGGAGCAGGGCGAGTTGAGAGAACGGCAGCTCAAAGTCGGCCCCATAGACCCCTCCCAGGGTCCGAGCGCACCAACGTCCCGAGCTGCGTCCAACCATGCAGACGAGAGACCCCTCGAAGGCAGATTGCCGTTGTCTCAAGTCGCACTGCCCTGAGAAACAAATCAATCTGAATTCCGCAATCGCCTGCCACAATCTCACCGACCCACAGAGAGCCGTCGCACTGCTGCTGCTCCCATGGTGGGTGCCACGTGAAGCCTGGCAAATTCATCATCCATCTACCTGCACATCTTCATTCATCCCCACTCCTCCTGACAAGGCCTCCATCATGCGTAAACGTGTCCCCTCCTCTTGCTCCTCCTCCTCCTCCTCCTTCTCTTCCTCCTCCTCATCCTCCGTCGTTGTGAGTGCTCTGGCTCCCAGAATGTCGTCCTCGAGTCCTCCTCCTCCCCCTCCTACTCCTCACCGTCATCTCCTCCTCTTCCACCTGCTCCTCCACCTCCATCCCGACGAGACAAAAGCGCAACGAAAGGCAGCAGCAGCAGCAGCGGGAGCAGGGGACAGAGGCGGGGATCCCCTCTCGGGAGCGCGCGGTCGCCTGTCGTCGCCCTCCGAGCGGGGCAGAGCGGGGCAGAGCGGGCCTCTTCTCTCTGGTCGCCACCCTCTTTCTCCTCCCTCCTCCTTCCTCCTCGGCAGGCCAAGTGAGACAACGACGGCTCTCCCGCCCGCGCCAAATCCGCTCCCAAATCGGCCTCGAGACCCCGACCCGTTTCCCGAGGCGGCTCCCGCAGTACGCCGCGAAGAGCCTCCCGGGGGGGGGGGGGGGGGCAGACCAAAAACTGGCGGAAACTACGCGGAGGGGCCGCCGCTGTCTCTGACCCTCCTCCGATCCTCCTCCTCCTCTTCTTCCTCCTCCTCCTTCTCCTTCTCCTCCTCCTCCTCCTCCTCCTCCTCCTCCTCCCTCTCCTCCCTCTCCTCCTCCTCCTCCTCCTCCTCCAACCCCTCGTCATCCCTCCTCCTCCCCCTCCCCTGCCACCCCCCAGCGGGGCGGACCAGGACACGGCGCATGCAGCCGTTCTTCCTGGGGAGCACCGGCCGCCCACTGCGAGGGCGAGGAGGCAGAGGGCGTGGGTGTCGCTCGCGAGACTGCCGAGGAAGAAGCGGAGGTGGAGGGTCAGGCAGGGAGGAGAGGATCAGAGGGGGTCGCAGTCGATTTCGGTTCGTAAGGACACGCGAGAGGACACAAGACGCTTCCCACGGCGGCATCGCCTTGAAAGCCAGGGAACCCGTGCCCCAGGAATGCAGCAGACATGAGGCGCCATGCACAGGACACGAAGGTATCATCAATTTGGAAGGGTCGACCTGCTAATCAAACTCGACTGTACGGAGTTACGGATAATGCGACCATGTCGGTTGCGATGAAAAAGGCTGGGAACAGCTATAACGGGCTTACCCGACGAGCTTCGCTTCAGGAGCTAAGCTGTTGTTGAAAAGGTTGGCCATAATTTCTGTGAGATATGGGACGAGAACAAGGCGGGAAGGAGGGGCTTGAAGGAGGGAGGGGAGGGAGGATGGGGAGGGGTGAAGGACGGGATGGGGTGCGAAGATGACCAAACCAACCTGCGAAACATTGAACAAGATTCCGAAATAATCCCGCTGTCATTCCACACAAAGCCAGCGGCCACATGGAGGGCATGCTTGAAAGACTTGCATTCGGCATGCTTTGTTGGGCATGGTTTGCTGCGGCCATGGTCGTCAATGTCTGCACTATCCTGGACACTCCCAAAATGCGTACGGGAAACATGGGTACGATGCCGAACAGCAAATGTTGCCCAACACCGACAGCGGATGCTGCTGGGCAGGCGACATGCTGTCCCAAGTAGGCACAACATCCGTGGCGGCACCAACAACAAATCCTCTTCGAAACGGAAAAGAATTGCTGCCAATCGTTGCCCCCATTCTCTCCGCACCCGCTTCGCTCGTGCAACTCCTGCTCGAACGAAGCTGGCCATCGCTCGGACGTCCATTCCCCGTGCATGTGCCGATGCCGTGCGTGTCTTTGTTCGCTTGATGACCAAAGATAATTGAAGGGGCCCTGGGGCACACAACTAAATAGACACAAATAACAGGATTTCCCATATGTCCTAATATTGTCTGGGTTTGTGTTTTCCCAATTGTCAATATTTTCAGATATTTTCCTTGGGATCGACGATGAATCGTGTCTGTGTGTTTTCCCTCCTGACAAAGATAATCCTCGACGGTCCCCGCCGGGGAACGGGCACACGTCCGAGCGATGCCAGGGACATCGAAAACCGAGAGGCCCTAGCGTCATGTCGGGCATGTCCTCCCACAGGCGGATTTTGACAACAGAAACGTAGAACACTCAGAAGCAATCAAACATAATCAAAATAGTCAAACAAGAAATCGTCCCCAGGCTATGTTTTGACAATTCTTGAACATTCCCCCTGTAGGGGGACGTGCCCGACCTAAGCCCAGCGACGAGGAGCTCGCAAGGGGGGCCGCCCACTGCTGCCGTGGGGCGGGGCCCCGTCCAGACCAGACACGCGGGCCCCCTGCTCTGCGGGCGCTCTCTGGGGAGGGCGGCGACCTCGAATCATGCCATGCGTCGGGATAACCATCCTCCCCCGCCTCCGCCTCCTCCTCCTCCCTCCTCTCCTCCTCCTCCTCCTCCTCCTCCTCCTCCTCCTCCTCCTCCTCCTCCTCCTTCTCTTCCTCCTCCTCCTCCCTCCTCCTCCTTTTGTGCCTCGCCCCATTCCCCCCGTTCCCCTCCACCTCACTCTCCACCATATCCCCCTTCCCATCCCCCTTTACATTAACGCATCTATTGAATAGCCAGCTTTGTACTGAAAGCTCGGGTGGGACCTCTAAAGGGGGAGCAGGCGGAGCTGGAGCGACAACCCTACATAATAGTAAGAAGCGAGGCCACACCACCACGGTGACATAATATCCGACGCAACAACGGGAGAGACGGGATATTGCTGAAAGCCGAGCTAGCGGGGGCAGTCCCCCCCGAGGTGTTCAAAGGCGATGCCGAGCCTCTGTGGGCCCACGGCTTCGAGCGGTACCTGACCTGGCCACAAGGCCAGGGGCCAGCGAGAAACTCGGCACGCAAAGTCCCAGCCCCAATCTGTAGAGACTGGCACACATGCCAAAGCACCAGCCTTGCACACATAGGGTGGGAGGGTTCGGGACCACGAGATCACGACGCCCTGGTTCGCGCCCGCCCTGACCTCCCCCCCTCTCTCGCGCCTGCCGAGGGTGAAGGCCAACTGGCCGCCAGGCCCCTCGGACACGCCCTCGGCTCTGAGCTGGCCCCAGTCCTGCTCCCTGAGCCATCCATCCAGCTGCGCGAGCACCGCCGAGGCCTTGATCAGACGGCCCGCGCGGAACATCCTGCCGATTACCAGGCCAACCGCCTCCATGGGAACCGGCGCGCCTTCGCTGAGCTGTCCAAGCCGCTGCCACGACTTCAGGGCCCTCGCAGATGTCGGCAGCCGGTCACGGCGGTCCTGGAAGACATGCATGAAGCCATTGAACAGCATGTTGGCGCGCCCGCTGCCCAGCTGCTGCACGTAGCACATGTCTGAGATGTAGTCCGCCAGCGCCTGGTCTCTCGCCTCGAACGTGGTGAAATCGAGCTGGTTCCTCTCGACGTCCACCAGGAACTCGCGGACCGCCTTCTGGCAGGCCAGGTCGGTCGCGTCGTCCACGGCGTGGATGACCAGGCGATTCGCGTTAGAGCAGCTTGCCCCGCCGCGCCTCGCCCCAAACCCGCGCCCCCTTTTGGCCGAGGGGGGGCGGCCCGATCGCCGCCTCTGATCGGGATGCGCACGGGCTCTGGAGCCGTTGTGGGGCGCCTCGGGCCACGTGGAGCTCGACCGTTTCCTCCGCCGCACCGATGGGTAGCCCCCTCGAAGGCCCGTCCGCCAGGTTGAGCTCCGACGGCACCCAGCGGCATTAGCCCCTGATCCTGCAGACCATCTGCACGATGCCCGCGATGCGCCCCAGCTCGCCCGATTGGCGTGCCGGTCCCAGATGTCGCTGATGATATTCTTCTGGAGCGGGCTGCTCGCCGCCCACGCCTCCTTCGCTTCCCCCACCGTCTTGAGGGGGGGCGACTGCAGCCAACCATTCGCACGGCCCGCGGCCATGCCCCTGATCGCCGAGATCGCCCTCGCCACCCTTCTCCAAGTCACGCGCAGGCTGACAGAGCTCAGCCTGGCACTCGATCTCCTCGTATTCATGAGAAAAAGGAGGCTCGGCAGAGTCCTCAGCGGGTCTCGCCCCCGAGGATCCATTGGCGGCGTCCAAGGCGGGCCTGACCTGGTGACCTGCAGCGCGACGCGCTGGTTGACCAGCTTGCGGTAGAGGAGCCTCAGGGAGATCCAAGTAGACCTCCTCCGACTCGAAAATCGCCTGGTGGGAGACCTCCTCCCAGGCAGGCTCGCAGAACACCCAGCCCAACAGGCCCACGAGAAGCCCGACCCATATGGCGGTGCGTGGCGCGCGGGCAACGGCCGTCGACCCGCCCGCGCAGCGTGGTGCAGTGCCTGTAGCACGCTCTTGGCCAGTGCTTACCACGATCGCATCGGCCGCAACCTATTCGCCGTCCGCACCATCTCCCCCTCCACCACCTTGGCTCAGGTGCTTGTTCAGGGTCGCGCGGCGCTTCAGCTTCTCCAGCGCCCCCTCGTCGGCCTTCAAGGTCTCGCTGTCGCGGCCCCCGTCGAGGCGTAGGTGCTCCTCGGCCAGGCCCCAATCGACCTTGGACTTCCACTTGCCCCCGTTCTGCGCCTTAGGGCGCTGCAAGTCGGCACGGCACTGCGCCCGCTCGTAGGCCTGCCAGATCGGGCAAGAGCCGCAGGCACGTCAACTCGGACGCCTGGCTGTTGATCAGCGCGCCGTGCTCGCCCGAGCTCATCGCGCGGTCCAGGACCACGGCCAGCATGTTCACCTCGTTCGCCACCGAGGCGCCCTGCAGCTCCTTGGCCCGCAACCACTCCTGCGTCTCGACGCGGGCGGTCCGCCCACCGCGGTTGAGCTTGGCCAGCACCGCGGGCGCCGCCCTCGTCTTGACGCCCCCCGCCGAAGCTCCCGCGGCGGGACTGCACTGCTGCAGCACGTTCAGCCGGCTATCCTTCGGGTGGGTGGCCTCCAGCCTCAGCTGCGCGATCTGACCCTTCAGCGGGTCGTCGAACTCCCCGCCAATCCTGTCCCGCGAGCCGCTGCTGCCACTGCAACTCACTGGCATCGGCAGTGAGCCCGCGGTCGCCGTGGCAGAGTCACGCTGGGCCACGCTCTCGTGCTCGTTCAGCTCCCTGATGAACGCATCGATGTCCCGCGCGCTGGGCTCCCCGCTGCCAGCCGCCCCGCCCCCGGCGGGGCTATCATCGCGCCTCGTCTCCAGGAGGGGGGGGCGCGTGGGCGGGCGGCGGCGCGGGGCGCCTGGCGGCGGTCTCCTCGCGGATCTTGTCCTTCAGGTCGATCGTCGCAGACGCCAGCTCCGCCAGGCCCCTCGCCAGCTCGGTGAAGAGCGCCTTAGCGTCGGGCTCGTCGTCAGTGTCACTCACATCCCGTCCGCCGATCGCTGCCGTAGCGTCCGTCTCGCTCTCCGCGTCGATGTCCGAGGTGTCGCCCCTGCCCTCGCCGCCACCGCTAGTGCACAGCCAGAGCCCTTACCCCGCGACACCGATCCCGCCGATGGTGCTCATGATCTTCTCTAGATCCCCACTGTCGCACATATCCTTCGCGAGCTCCAAGGAAGACTGGAAGTCCTCAAAGGCTTCGAAGCCGACCTTCGCTGCGTGGCACGCGCTGCTCAGCCACGATCCTAGCTCCAGGTAGCGCCACACGCGCCAGCCCAGAAAAGCGAGCGAGCCCGAGGCACCTACCGCGCGGTAGCTCCAGCCCACAACCAGGACCGTGGAGAGCCCCCTGAACACCCAGCCGGCCACCTGCGTCTTGGAGCTGGGATTGCGATTCTTCTTCTCGGGTTTGGACTTCTCAGCGCGAGCCGACGCCTCCTTCATCTCCGACCTGGTTATCAGGCGCTCCGACGCGATGAGGGATGCATCCCTCTGCTTCTCCGTCAGCCCAGGGTGTTCAGTCCACACGATGCCCTGCATCGGCTTGGTGAGGGCGAACTTGCGGTCTTGCAAATTCGCGATGGTCACCCCCTGCGTCGGGTCCACCGTGGTCCAGGTCGTGCTCTTGGCGCTCCCAACCCTGCTGATCAGCAGCAGTACCACCCCCGTCGGCTTGGTCTGCGACTGGAGGTACACGCGGTTTCACCGCGTCCAGGGCGCCATGTAGCTCGCCCGCGAGCCACGGAACAGCTCGAACTCCGCCCCTTCTCCTGCTCCTCGAGGGGCGGCTCGCTGTCGAGCTCCTCCTCGGCTTCGCCCCCGGGCCAGAGGATGGGGGCGATCGCCTCCCACTCGCTGGTGACCACCGCCAGCGCCAGGGCCCAGCTAATGGGCCCAGCACGCGCCGTGGCGGCACGCCGCCGGCGCCGCGCCCTCGGCCGCGCGCGCCACCCAGGCCCCCGGGGGCCTGATCGCCAGCGCACCGCGGCCTCGCCGAACATCTGCGAGGCTGGGTGCTCCTGGGCTCGAGGAAGGCGGGCTGCCCGCCGCTCGAACCCTCCGAGCCGAAACTGCCGCCAGATACAAGGTAATGAGGGTGACGATTTCGGCGGCTAAAACGTTAACGATGCTACTGTAAAAGTGTTTGGAAAACGCCCATTATCTCTTCCGCCCCCCCCTTCCCCTCCCCTTGGCGGTCTTGGAAGCATCTTGGAACCGCGTCTTGGACGCCATCTTAGGGCTCTGTGAGGGCCATCTTGGCCATCCTGGAAGCAGCTTGGCCATGTTACGCAATTTTCACCGTCTTGGAAGCGATTTGACAAACGAGAGGTGGATTTGGGTGATCTCTTCGGGTGGCCGGCGGGTTGGGCCGAAGCCCCGGGGGGACATTGTGAATACTACTCTCCTCTCTCCCCTGACTCCGTCTGGAAGGTAGCCGGCTCTCTCCAAGTATGGTTTGTTTCACACACGGGATTTCAAATGTTGTTGTTTACGGTTGGGTGTACAATCCTATCGTTTTCGGTGTTTCAGAATTTTGTATCCGCTGCAGCATGGGCCTCGTTGTCGGATCGGCGCGTTGCTCCACCCTTTCGGAGCAGCGTTCTCGCCCCAGCGCGGGCCACTATTCAGGATCCGAATCATTTCTCACCGTTGTCGCCCCCCCCTTATCCTCCTTCGCCTTACCCGGGTCCTCCTGCTCCTCCCGCTCCTTCCACTCAAGCTCCTGCTGCTGGTGCTGCTGTTTGTCCTCGTTCTCCTCCCTCCTCCTCATCATCCTTGTCCTCCTCCCGTTCATCCGCCGCCACCTCCTCCTCCTCCTCCTCCTTCTCCTCCTCCAATGTTCGCAGCTCGCTGTTTTCCGATTGCGCATGACACGATAAGGGGTCCTCTTTGAAGTTCCAGGTCCGATAGAGAAGAATAATAACAACAACTGCGAAAACAACAACAGCAACAACAACAGCAGCAACAACAACAACCACAACCAAAACAGCAACAACAACAACAACAATAACAGCAACAGCAACAACAACAACGACGACACCACCACCACCAACACCAACAACAACAGCAACAACAACACCACCAACCTCAACACCAACAACAAAAGCAACAATAATGGCAACGACAGCAACACCAACATCAACAACAACAACAACAGCATCAGCAACAACAAAGACTAACAGACAACACCAACAACAACAACAACAACAACAACAGCAACAACAACACCAACAACAATAACCACAACAACATACAAAAACACCGAAAATATCAACAACAACAACAACAACAACAACAACAGTCACACCAACAACAACATCAACAACAACACCAGCAACAGCAGCAACAACAACAAACCAGCGCAATGGAAAGGGATGCGTGGATGGGGTAGGATGCCAGATATTTCGTGAGCATTCCTAGCTTGCCCCCTCCCCCTCCACAGTTAGCCAATATGAATACTACTCTCCCTCTTCCCCCGATGACGGCCTGAAAGTAGCCGACCCCCCGCGTCCTGTTTTCTTACACACAGGACTCCCGGGAAATAGGTTTTCACCTGCATTTTTCCAAAAGGCTGCTCTCGCTGAGGCGCCGGCCTCATTTTCGGGCCCCGCTCGTTCCGAATCGTGCTCCCGCTGCAGCGCTGGCCTCATTTCCGTGCTTCCGCTCGTTCCGAATCGTGTTCCCGCTGCAGCGCTGGCCTCATTTCCGCGCTTCCGCCCGTTTCGACTCGTGCTCCCGCTGCAGCGATGGCGTCATTTCCCGTGCCATGCCACAGCACACGCGCACACACGCACACACACACACACACCACCACCACCACCACCACCACCGCACCAGCACCAGCACCAGCACCAGCACCAGCACCAGCACCAGCACCAGCACCAGCACCAGCACCAGCACCAGCACCAGCACCAGCACCAGCACCAGCACCAGCACCAGCACCAGCACCACACGCACACACGCACGCACGCACGCACGCGCACCACCACCCACTACGCACGCGCGCGCGGAGCCACAGGTCTGCTACGACACGCGTCCGCGGATAGAGAAAATCATTTCCATGGTAAGGGATGGGAGGGAGGGGTAGGACGTCAGATATGACGCGAGCGCACCTAGCTTGCCATCCTCCCCCTCCCCTCCCCCCTTGCCCCCTTCCCCTTCTTTCCTCCCCCCCTTCCCCTCCTGCCCCTACTCCCCGTTCACCTCCTCTCCCTCCTCCCCCTCCCCCGTCCCCTCCCCCTTCTCCCCCTCCTCCCTCTCCTCCCCCTCCTCCCCTTCCCCCCCGCACTCCACGCCCAGTCCGAAGGAAGGGCGCAGCAAACATCGATCGTAGAATTCGCCAACCGGCTTGTTGGGCCCTCCCAGGAGGCAGCCCAAGATGCCCCAGACAGGCTGCGAAGATAACGCCGAGAGGTTAGAAGCCGCGGTGCTCCCGACCATCCTTCCGCTGCGCCTGGTTCCCACGACCCAGGCACGGTGGCGGGGTGGACCCCAGAGAGGCCTCCAAGAAGTCTCAAATGTCTTCCAAAGGGAGGAGTTCAGAGGGGGAGGAAGAGTAGAGGAAAAAGGAAGGAAGAGGATAACGAGGTGGACGAGAAAGGGGCGGCTGCGGAAATTGGAGTAGTGTTCAAGACCCTCGCCAGTCCAAATCTAGCATTGAATTCGAGAGGGACTTGCACTGAACCTCATTCCTGCTGTGATGCTGCGCTGGCACGGTGGGGACGCTTGCCGCAGGGGGCCAGACATGTACCTCTATCTATGTGTGTACAAATACATACATACATACATACATACATATATACATACATAAATACATACATACATACATACATGCATGCATGCATGCATGCATGCATGCATACATACATACATACATGCATACATACATACATGCATACATAATCACGTCTGCAATATTTATATACTCAAATGTATGTACAAATCTAGATCCAGAGAGAGGAAGAAAGGTTGGACTGTACTACGTGACTGCATGTGCATGTGGATACGGGCTTAATGGCGTATGTACATGCATGTGTATATATCGGAGGTTGGGGGTGAGATCGAAGTGGAACGGAGAGCCCCCCTACCGGGAAATCGATTTCGGTTTCGTGTTCGTGCGTGCCGTGCGGGCGAGGCGAAGCTGCGTGGGCGGGCGAGAGGAAAGTCTCCTGTGGCTGAGGCGCGGCCGGACCAAATGATTCTCCGCCGGGCGGCCGGTGGCGCGCGGTGTCCCACCAGTGTCCCGCCGGTGTCCCGTGTGGCTGAGGCGCGGCCGGACCAAATGACTCCCTTCAAGGCGGCCGGGGGCCCGCGGTGTCCCGCCGGTGTCCCGCGGTGTCCCGCGGTGTCCCGCGGTGTCCCGCGGTGTCCCGCCGGTGTCCCGCGGTGTCCCGCGAGGATGATGATGATGATGATGATGATGATGATGATGATGATGATGATGATGATGATGATGATGATGATGATGATGATGATGATGATGATGATGATGATGATGATGATGATGATGATGATGATGATGATGATGATGATGATGATGATGGTGTCCCGATGGAGATGATGATGATGTTGATGATGGTGTCGATGATGATGATGATGATAGTGTCTCGATGATGAGGATGATGATGCTCATGATGATTATGTTGATGATGATGACGATGATGGTGTCCCGATGATGATGATGATGATGATGATGATGATGATGATGATGATGATTCCGATGATTCCGATGATGTTGGTGATGATGATGTTGATGGAAATGGTGTCCCGGCGATAATGATGTTGATGATGATGATGTTGATGATGATTATGGTGTCCCGATGATGATGCTGATGATGATGATGATGGTGATGGTGATGATGATGATGATGATGATGATGATGATGATGATGATGGTGATGCTGATGGTGTCCCGATGATGATAATAATGATAATGACGATGTTGATGATGATGTTGCTCATGATGATGATGGAGCCCCAATGATGATGATGATGATGTTGTTGATGATGTCGATGATGATGATGATGATGCGATGATCATGATGATGATGGTGTCTTGAGGATGATGACGATGTTGATGATAATGTTGATGATGAGAACTATGGTGATCATGATGGTGTCCTGATTATGATGATGATTATGATGATGCTGCTGATGATGATGACGATGACTGTGTCCCGATGATGATGATGTTGATGATGAGATGATGATGGTGATGATGATGATGATGCTGACGTTGATGATGATGATGTTTATGATGATGATGATGATGATAATGACGGTGCCCTCATGATGATGACGATGTTGGTGATGATGTTGATGTTGATGATGTTGATGTTGTTGATGATGATGATGACGTTGATTGTGAGAGCGATTGTGATATCGATCGTGAGATCGATATTGAGACCGAATGTGAGATCGACTGTGTGATCGATTGTGAGATCGATTGTGAGATCAATTGTGAGATCGATCGAATGAGATAGATTGAGATCGATTGTGAGATCGATCGAGTGAGATCGATCGAGCGCGACCGATAGCGAGATCGATACTGAGATCGATAGTGAGACCGATCGAGTGAGACGTTGTTCCCCCCCCCCCGAACCTCCTTATCACCCGAAGGGTGGTCGTATAGGTATGTATATATATATATGTGTAACTCAAAATCGGTGTATCGGTGTATACATACGAAATATATCGAGTGTGAAAACGTGCGTCTGTAGTCTGTAAACATATTCTCCGCCATCGTGCCTCTGGGCACGGAGCGGGCGTGTCCTCAGGTCCTTTGCCCAATGCCCTGAGCCTCAGTCCTCAGCCCTGGAGATTGAAGTCGATCTGGGCTTCCTGCGTCCTGACTGGGCTCCGGGTTATCTTCCCGCACGAACTTTTCCCGCCGAAGAGGGCCCCAAGACGGGCCAAGAGGGCCTCAAGAGGGCTCCCAAGAGGGCCCCTAAGAGGCCAAAGGCATTATCTTTTAAAGGTGTTCGAAAGTGTTTGGCTTTCTCGCCTTTTCAACTTCACGACGCTCCCAAACGGCCCTACAGGACCCCAAGACGGCCCAAGAGGCCTCCAAGAGGGCCCAAAAACAGCTCAATAGGGTCCCCCCAAGACTATCCAAAAGGCCCCAAAGACGGCTCCAAGAGGGAGCCCAGATGAGGGACCGGAACGGATATTTCGAGCCCTCGGCCCCGAGGGGCTCCCAGGAGGCTCCAAGAGACCCCTCGAGGCCACCAGGAGGCCCAAGAGGCCCCAGGAAGCCCCGAAGAGGCTCCCCAGAGGACCTAAAACTGCACCCGAGAAGCTTCCAAGCGCGCTTCGAAGAGACCACAAGAAGCATCCATGAGAACTCTGATCCACAACCCAGGCACGGTGGCGAAATAAAACGAAGGCCATTTGGTATGTGTACACATACATACACGTATGTATGTATAGGTATAGGTATGCATGCATACACATACATACATATATATACGGATATGTATATGGGTGGATATATCTATACATATATATATATATATATGTACACACGGATGTATGTGCATGCGTACATATGTATACATCTTTGTATACATATATATATGTGTACACACATCGGTTCATGCATAAGCGGGCGAGAGAGAAAGAGGAAGAGAAATTGAAAGAGAAAGAGAGAGACTGAAAGCAAAGGACAAAGCGGGTCCCTTCGGTCCCACGTCCAGCACAGCAACCACTTTCGAGAAGGCCCTACAATAGCAAGCAGATTGATGGCACGACCCAGATCGAATGCATGAAAAACGTGCGCATCTCTAATGTCAAGCAAAACGTACACACCTCCCCCGCTGCAAATCGCCAGCATCTTGACACTTCTGATGGCGCACTGAACCCAATCAACTCAATTGCATACTAATGTCGGTGAAACTGTTATGCAGCGCCATGTGGTGGGACCTCATGAAATCATGTGTAAACACGTCACTCGATGTCCATTGCCATTCCTTCTGACACAGAAAGCTCCACTGACGCTCCACATTCCGTTCCTAAAACCTTGCTTGATTTGCAGCACGAGTCCGAATTCAGGGGCGTATCCAAGCACTGACTTCTCACCCTCCACATGTACCATCATCACGGTCGGGAAACATGGCAGCATCGAATTGTTATGTAAATGAATCCCTCTTCGAAACGCGCTTGGCCGCAGGTGTACCGCAAAAGAACGTACCAGCGCCGCGTGTACGTAGGTTAGTCAACCCCTCCTCTAGGAGTGGCAACACTCGCATGCTACATTGAGTCTAAAAGCTGAACACAAATCCATCAGTGCCGACGAATCTTCCCCACGGCTGCGAAGCACAACATGGTGAGTGTGCAACGACCATGCCGCTGCCAATGCCACCGCAACTGCAACACTGGCGAACGGCCTCACTCAGCGTCGACGCTGAAACTCCCATGCCCGTGCCTCGGTCGCTCGCAGAGGCTGCGGTGCAAGCTCCGGGTGAAAGGTGCCAAAGGCTGACGATCGAAACCAGGCGCAACACGATGACGACTCGGAACGATCAGACATGGCAGCATGCGCAAACGTGAGCACCATGTCCTCGGAAGATGCCAACACCGACGACAACGGTAACATGAACGAAGGTTAGAACGCATGGGCGAGATGCTGTGCGCGTGGGCAAGACATGGGCATTTGCGCTTGCCATTTCCAGCACAGGTGCATTCAGAGAGTTACGGCTTAGAATGCGTCTGCCGCATGGAATGGCAGCCCCTTCCTCCACTGATCTGGCAGCAGGGTAGACCCCCTGGGGAGGCCGTGGGACGCTATTCGCAAACTTTGCGTCATCACATGAGGGCAGCGCCAACGTGTCAGAAATACACCTCCAGTTCCAAGATTCGGCGGTGGAGTTTCGGCTGACATCTCCACTGAATCAAGGGGCTCCTCCTCCTCCTCCTCATTCTCTTAATCAAGGGGCGGGACGAATGGGGCACCGACATCGCCTGGCCATGGCGCGACCACTCCAACAGACGTGCGTTTGGGACAGCCCCCTCGGGAGCAATAGCACGGGAAAGGTATTCGGCAGTGGACAAACCTCCCTTTAATACACCTCCCCTTAAAGAAAACAACCTAGGACCGAAACCGCCGGACCTGGACCCGCAAAAATGACGGCCGCAGCGCCCTCTCGCGAACCGAAAACGGCCAATTCCTTAATCGACGTGTCAGGGTAGGAGGTCAATCAACCTTCGAGGTATAGGCCGATGTCAACTGGCCTGTGACTGTCGTGTTTCGCATGGCCGCCGCCCCACCCACGACCCAGCCAGCGAATGCAGAGTCCGACTGATCGGATTCGAACCAACCCCCAAGCCCTTGAACACGGACCTCAGTGTCCAGTGTAAATCGCGAATGCCCAGTCTGGTCCTGAACGATTGGCGCTCGGGAGAAGACGAACTAGGAATCTATACGGGGGGACATTTAAGATGATCCCAGCGGGCCGTGCTGGAATCCTCTTGGGGGCCTCTTGGGCCGTTTTGGAAGCCCTGGGGATGGCGCAAGATGACCAACCATCGAAAACCATAGAAAGCGCTCCTCATGGAAAACGAATGCTCGCCTTGTCTTTCTTGAACGCGCTCCCAGAGCTGCCCAGGGATCCGAGGCCGCCAAGAAAGGCCTGAGCGGGGTCAACGAGGACCCCCAGAGGGGCCCAAGAGGGGCCCAAGAGGGAAAACTCGAGCTCACACTTGAAGCCAGCCACCGCCATAGGGCCCAAAGACCGCCAGGAGGACCTGAAGCATCCCCTGAGAGCGCCCCAGAGGCCCTCAGGAGGGCCCCAGGAAGGCCCTCAAGAGGTCCCAAAGAGGCCTCGAACAGACACTTCAACATATGCCGAGATGCCTTTAAGAAGTCCGCCGACCCCTCGTGGGTATCCAGGGGTCCTCCCTCCTTCCTCCGCCTCCTCCTCCTCCTCCTCCTCCTCCTCCTCCCCCTCCTCCTCCCCCGCCTCCTCCTCCTCCTCCTCCCCCCCCTCATCCTCCAACCTCCTCCTCCTCCTCCTCCTCCTCTTCTTCCTCCTCCCCCTCCTACTCCTCCTCCGCCTCCTCCTCCTCCTCCTCCTTCCCCGGGCCCGGGACGAACGCACCAAGAGGGCCCCAAGAGGCCCCCAAGACTGTCCAAGGGGGCCCCGAGTCGCCGAAAGATCGCTCCAAGATGCCCAAGATGGACTCCAGACCGCAAAAGATGCTCCTAAGACGCCCCAAGACGCCTCCAGGAGGCCTCCCAAGAAGCTTCAAGAAGCAAACTTCGCTGATTAGGTCAAAAGAAAAATCATCCAATAAATTAGCCCGACGAAGGACTCAACCATGTGCTGCTGCGAGTACCGCAAGGGAGAGGAGAAGGAGGGGGGCAGCGAAAAGGACTGCCGCGTGCATGAAGGTGAGAAAAGCTGACGCGGGCGAGCGGGGAGTCGTCTTGATTTCGCCCGAGCCCCGTGCACGGCCCGTGCCATGCGGACGCTCCCGCTGGGGCCTTCGACGGAGCTCCCTCTGGGGCCACGAACCGTGTGAGGGGTGCGCCGAAATGGGGCGGCGGTGCCATGCAGACGCCCCCACTGGGGCCTTCGGTGGAGCTCCTTATAGGGGCCACGAAACGTATGAAGGGTGTGCCAAAATGGGGCGGCGGTACTGTGCGGACGCTCCCGCTGAAGCCTTCGGCGAAGCTCCCTGTGGGGCCACGAAACGTGTGAGGGGCGTGCCAAAATGGGGCGGCGGTGCCGTACGGACGCTCCCGCTGGGGCCTTCTTTGGAGCTCCTATGGGGCCACGAGCCGTGAAGGGTGTGCCAAAATGGAGCGGCAGTGCCATGCGGACGCTCCCGCTGGGGCCTTCGGTGGAGATCCCCATGGGGCCACGAACCGTGTGAGGGGTGTGCCAAAATGGAGCGGCGGTGCCATGCGGACGCTCCCGCTGGGGCCTTCGGTGGAGCTCCCTATGGGGCCACGAACCGTGTGAGGGGTGTGCCAAGATGGGGCGGCGGTGCCATGCGGACGCTCCCGCTTGGGCCTTCGGTGGAGCTCCCTATGGGGCCACGTACCTTACGAAAGGTGTGCCAAAATGGGGCGACGGTGCCATGCGGACGCTCCCGCTAGGGCCTTCGGTGAAGCTCCCTGTGGGGCCACGAACTGCTTGAGAGGCGTGCCAAAATGGGGCGGCGGTGCCATGTGGACGCTCCCGCTGGGGCCTTCTTTGGAGCTCCCTGTGGGTCACGAACCGTGTGAGGGGTGCGCCAAAATGGGGCGGCAGTGCCATGCGGACGCTCCCGCTGGAGCCTTCGGTGGAGCTCCTCATGGGGCCACGAACCGTGTGAGGGGTGCCAAAATGAAGCAGCCGTGCCATGCGAACGCTCCCGCTGAAACCTTCGGTGGAGCTCCCCATGGGGCCACGAATCGTGTGAAGGGTGTGCCAAAATGGGGCGGCGGTGCCATGCGGACGCTCCCGCTGGGGCCTTCTGTGGAGCTCCCTATGGGGCCACGAACCGTGTGGAGGGTGGGCCAAAATGGAGCGGCGGTGCCATGCGGACGCTCCCGCTGGGGCCTTCGGTGGAGCTCTCTATGGGGCCACGATGGCGATGACGAGGCGGATGGGAGGAGGGAGGAGGGAGGAGGGGAAGGAGGGCGGGAGGTGAAATGAGGTGACGCGGGGCGCTGTCTCTTCAAAACGAAGACTCAACACCACAGGATGGTTACAATAAAACCCAAACCCGGGATAACCCCACGGACAATCCGGACATCTCATGCTGATTCATCCTGACCAGACGACCTACCCTGGACAGCCCCATGGACAACCCAGCCGGGAGCCGGACAACCCCACCGGACAACCCCCTTCTAAGACGAGTAGGTGTTTCACGGACGTTGGCGTTCGCGTCCTTCGCGTTTCCCAACACACCAAACGGCCCGAGAGGCCGCCAAGATCGCCCCGAGATGGCGCAAGAAGCCTCCAAGAGGACCCCCAAACGGCCCAAGAGGGCCCCAAGACGGCCCAAGACGCCCCCGTTTTTTCCCAAGGTAGGCTCTAGGCGTCTCGAGGTGACGCACGCTTAACTCTTGGCACTTCCCGTGGTACATCTTCTGGAAGTCTTCGCCGCTCCTGCAGCCAAGGGTCTGACATGCCCCTTTGACTGGTCCAAGAGACCCCCAACGGAACCACGCCACATCCACATACCCAAAGATGGCGGACCCTTCTTGGGCTCAAAAAGGTATAAAGATCTGAAGAACAAAAACATGATTGGGGCCTCTTAAGCATCTTGGGGTCCACGAGGGCCTGAAAACGGCTCAAGATGGCCTCCACACGGCCCCAAGACTGCCTAAGAGGGCCAACGAGAGCAGCTCCAAAGGCCGAAAACCTTGTTTCTGTCCGCTGGGTGTTGCAAGATGATCGCGTTCCGGCCGTTTTCGGCTCTCGGGGGCCCATGACGGCCCAAGAGGTCTCCAAGATAGTCCCAAGACTGCCCCAGAGACTCTGAAGGGGGTCCCAAAGGCCCTACAGGGCTCCAAAATGCCCGAAGGAGGCCCCGAAGACGGCTCAATATCCCCAAAACGGCCCGACTACCCAAAGAGAGCCACAAGGCGGCCCCGAGAGGCCCCCAAGACGGCCACCGAGGGGGCCAGACTGCGCAAGAGCGCCCCAAGACGGCCCAAGAGGCCCCCCAAAGGCCCTGAAAGGCCCAACAGAGGTCCCAAGAGGCCCCCCCAAGCACCCAAGAGAACCCGAAGAATGCCCCAAACGGCCCCAAGAAACCACCAAGAACCCCGCGGAATTGTATACAAATGGCGCGTTGTTGCTATGATCATCGGAATTTGAACTTGGCGTTGCCTCGTGCTGACACGCGGTGACTGCTCATTGCCCTCGTGGACATTCGCACGCTCGTCCCGGCACTGAAACGGGGGCGGGCGCATCCGCCCCCCGCGGCGATGACAACGGCAACGATATGCCAGAACTTCGCGGCAGACGAGCAGGGCAAACCACCCAACGCACAGTCTTTACGTGCTTCAGACGAGCACCCCGCGAAGAGAGAAGAATCCACGTCCTGAGG
Source organism: Prorocentrum cordatum (assembly GCA_963575745.1). Taxonomy (NCBI): domain Eukaryota; class Dinophyceae; order Prorocentrales; family Prorocentraceae; genus Prorocentrum; species Prorocentrum cordatum. Next base: position 306,692 of record CAUYUJ010009780.1, read on the forward strand.
TAACGTGCTGAGCGGCAACGTTTTCCGCGAAAACAACCTGCAATATATCCTGTCTAATCGTACTTGCCATCAGAAATCACATTACATGTGATCACTTCGTAATATAATATAGCATCCTTAGACCCAAAGATGGCGGACCCATCTGGGGCCCAAAAACGCACAACTAATTATAGATATTTGATGATTTGGCCTCTGGGGCCTCTTGGGGTCCAAGAGGGCCGCAAGACGGCTCAAGATAGCTTCGAGACGAGCCAAGTCGGCCCAAGAGGGCCCAAGATGGCCCCAAGAGGGTCCAAGAGGCTCCCAAGACGGCCCCAGAGGACCCTAAGGGGCCCCCCGAGGGCACCTTCAGAGGCCAGAAACAATGATTTCCCGATGGGATTTCGCAGATGTTCGCGTTCTCGCGTTTTCCAACTCTTGGAAACCGACGACGGCCTAAGCAGCCTCCGAGATGGGCCTAAGGCGGCCCCAGAGGACCCCAAGAGGGCCCCAAGGCGGCCCGAGAGAGCCCAAGTGGCCCAGAGCGACCCCCACGACGACTCAAGAGGCCCCCCGAACGGCCCAAGACTACCCCAAGAGAGCCACAAGGCGGCCCCGAGAGGCCCCCAAGACGGCCTCCGAAAGGGTCAGACGGTGCAGAAGCGCTCCAACAAGGCAGAAGAGGCCCCCAAGAGGCCTTTAACAGGCCCTAAGAGGCCCCAAGGAGGCCCCCCAAAGGGCCCCCAGGGGCCCCCAAGAAGCACCCAAGAGGCCCCCAATGAGCCCCTAAATGGCCTCAACAAACCACCAAGAGACCCGCGGAATTGTATACAAATGGCGCGTTGTTACTATGCTCATCGGAATTTGAACTTGGCGTTGCCTTGTGCTGACACGCGGTGGATGGCTCGAGAGGGCCCCAGGAGAACCCCAAGAAAGATCAAGGGGCCAGAAAGATCCCCAAGACAGTCCCAAGACGGTACCGGATGGCCCCTCCCCCATGTTTCACAAGTGGCTTCCCAAACAGCTGAAGAGGATTCAGACCACTAGCGTGGCCGCACTGGCGCTCGAGCGTTCACGATACGGGCGCTTCCACAAGGCATGGGGGCGGCGGTGACTCCCCGTAGGCGTGTTAGATTACGAGCACTGCTGAACTATGACTCGTATCGTCGCAAAGACGACTATTGTCTCATCTGCTGAATTGTACGTAGAGTTGTGGAATGATCCAATATATGGTGCAACTCGATTGCCACCTGAATAGACGCATACATCACCCTCATGCGGGCTGCACGTATACATGGTCAAATCTTCCAATTGCGGAGATAAGTGCACACTGCACCAGGGCGAATGCGTGCACAACGTCGATGGTTGGCTTATGGTATTCCCATCGGTATCACATTTTCATCTTGACACCGGGGTCCGATTAATCAGAACTATGTTGCCCGAGATACTTCAATTATAACGTACTTAGGGGCAAGACTCCCACATCAACTCCCGTTTGTGAATTATGGTATCGTTTGCTTCCTGGCGCCGGGGTCTGCTGCATCAAGATTGACCCGTGTTCGGCAAAAATGCGATATGAGTCTCGCGTTGCTACCCGATCGACAACTCACTGAGCCATCTTCGTCAACATATGCGATATCCGCTCATGGACGGATGATGGGAAAACGGTGAAATACATCACAAAGCGTACAGCAAATGCTTTGGAAAGGCGGATCACTGTAGATGACAGCTTTTAGGAACAGGGTCACATTGCTCTTAACATGCTGAGGGGGCCCAGATCCCAGCCCAACCTGCCTGAACTCTCAAGCTGGACGCCCCCCCCCCTGGACCGCACCGGAGCCCATTGGGCCCCCCCTCATTCTCCTCCTACTCCCCTCCCCTCCTCCTCCTCCTCCTCCTCCTCCACCTCCTCCTCCTCCTCCTTCCTCCTCCTCCTCCTCCTCCTACCTCCTCCTCCTCCTCCTCCTCCTCCTCCTCCTCCTCCTCCTCCTCCTCCTCCTCCTCCTCCTCCCCTCCTCCTCCTCCTCCTCCTCCTCCTCCTCCACCTCCTCCTCCTCCTCCTCTCCTCCTCCTCCTCCTCCTCCACCTCTCCTCCTCCTCCTCCTCCTCCTCTCTTCCTCCTCCTCCTCCTCCTCCTCCTCCTACTGCCTCCTCTCCTTCTCATGCGACACGGCCACGGTTGCGAAAGAGTTCCGCACCGCCCAGCAGAAGAGGATAGGAAACAGACGCCCCTGCCGCCGACAGCCTTGGGGGAGCCTGGTGTCGGTCCTGCGACGAGACCAGAGAGGGGGAGGACCAAATAGAGGAGCTGTCCCTCTCCCCGCCTCACGCTGCGAGGCGCGTCGGCGCGCCTCGCCAGAGTGAGGGCCAACTCCTCCTCCTCCTACTCCTCCTCCTCCACATCCTCCTCCTCCTCCTCCTCCTCCTCCTCCATTTCCTCCTCCTCTTTCTCCTCCCTCCTCGTCCTCCTCCGCCATCCTCCTCCTACTCCTGATAATGATGATGGTTGATGGTGATTGACGTTGGATGATGATGATGATGATGATGATGATGATGATGATGATGATGATGATGATGATGATGATGATGATGATACCGATGATGATGATGATGATGATGATGATGATGATGATGATGATGATGATGATGATGATGATGATAATGATGATGATGATGATGATGATGATGATGATGACGTGTGGTGATGATTGATGGTGACGATTGATGGTGATGATTGATGGTGGTGATGGTGATATGACGGTAATGATGATGATGCAATGATGATGGTGATGAGGAACATGCTGATGGTGGTGATGATGGTGAAGCTGCTGATGAGGAACATTATGACGCTGGTAATGATGATAATGGTACAACGATAACAGACTGATCGTGATAGTGATCGTGACGATGATGAGGATGATGATGCTGATGCTGATGCTGATGCTGATGCTGATGATGATGATGATGATGATGATGATGACGGTGATGATGCTGATGATGATGACCATCGGGGCTGGGTGCGACCTGCTCCGGGCCTCCCCCTCAAGTCAAAAGCAAGCCCAGCGTGGAAGCCAGGATGCCACCCTTGTGCCCCCCCTTCCTCGCCCGATCGATAACCCCCGTCCTCCGCCCTCTCTCTTCTCTCTCCCTCTCTCCTTCTGCTCCTCCTCCAGCTCTGCCTGCCTTCCTCCTCCTCATCCTCCTCCTCCCTCTCTTCCTCCTCTTCCTCAATTCCTTTTCCTTATCAATAATTTCTCCCTGTCGCACCCTGAGGCCAATTTTTAGGGCGGGCCGGGCGATTCGCCTGAGACTTCCTCACCATGTATGACCCTGAAGCTTGGAAATTGGCAACAATTTCACAGATGGAGGGCGGGTCGTTTTCAAAATGTGGCTCTCGCTTTCGCGCGGCGCACATTCGTTAAACAAATTGCAAAGAGTTTCGCGGATTGAGGGCGGGTGGTTTTCAAAATGTGGCTCTCGCTTTAGCGCGGCGCACATTCGTTCTTTACAATTTGCGAGGGCTTCACGGATTGAGGGCGGCTCTGTTTCAACAAGTGGCTCTCGCCTTAGCGCCGCGCACATTCGTTTACAAAATGTTGAAGAGTTTCACGGATTGAAGGCGGTTCCTGTTCAAATGTGGCTCTCGCCTTAGCGCCGCGCACATTGTTTACAACATGTTCAGGAGTTTCACGGTTTCCCATCATCAACGTACCAGAAACATTGTTTGCCAAATATTCAGGACTGTGCGGGCGCCACAGTTACATTGGTTCTCTGTGTTGATGAATGGCGTTCTGGCACGATTCAGATCGTCAAGACGCAACAGTCAGGTTGATCCGTGGCGTTGGAATCCCGAGAACAACGTCTTGGTACGCATCAGGGTCTTCAAACGGGTGTCTTCAAACGAGGCAGTTCCATCAATGGAAATGAACCGTTGTAGGGGCCTATGAAGAAGGAGCATGGAGGGAGGGTCTACTCCAACATCGTTGATGACTCTTGGTTTTACACTGGTCCTCCTCCTTCTCCTCCTCCTCCTCCTCCTCTTCCTGCTCCTCCACCTCCTCCTCCTCCTCCTCCTCCTCCTCCTCCTCCATTTCTTGCCCCCTCCCCGCGCACCTGCAGGAGGAAAAGGTCCTTCCCGACATTCCCCTCCCACCCCCCGCCCTCCCCTCCTCGCCAGAGCATCTTCTGATATCAAAACGAACATCGGCCAGGATCTCTCCCTGGGCGTACTCTAGCCATGATCTCGGAGACAGATCGAGCCGCGACGACGAAAAGATGCCTGCCAGACCCCCAACGTCATTTTTGCTTATAAGGTCGACCCTGACGGCCCCGAAGCCCCGCGAGGGCCCCCGGAGCCCGAAAATAGTGAAAAACCTCGCGTCGTGATTTATTCGTGACTCGAGCGGATCTGGGTCTCTGTCAGCCGCTCCGCGCCGCCCGCGCGCCGCCCAGGGCCGGCACCGTCGCCGTCGGCCGCCGTCGGCGCCCCGGCCGCGGCTGGCTCCGCCAGCGTGACGCTACGCTCCGCAGCCCCTCTCGGGGCCGCCGCCTCGGCCGCCGCCCGCGGGTTTGCGCGAGGCAACAAGTTTGCGTCGTGAAAAAAACGCGTCGTAACACACACACACACACACACACACCTATATATATATATATATATACATACATACATATATATAAGCATACATATACACATACATACATACTTACATACATACATACATACATACATACATACATACATACATACATACATACATACTTACAGACAGACAGACAGACAGACAGACAGACAGACAGACATGCATACATACATAGTGTAGAAGTATGCACCGAGACATGACCGAGTCGTAAAAAAACCAAACAAAAAACACGACGGAAGGTTTGGGGTCATTTGCGGTCCCCAGGGGCCCTCGCTGGGCCCAGGACCTTCAAAAAACTACTCAGGACGGAAGACCGGTCCCGGGGTAAGGATCGGGACTTCCAGGGACCGCGCATTGAAAAAATCAGGACGTCGCATGTCTGGGTCTATGCCCACCGCCTGTGGAACCGACTTCCTGGGACCCCAGCGGGCGGTGGGTATGGCTGTACCTCGGCCCCAGGGGGGCCGATGATACCCACATCCTTCGCCCGCCGAGGTCGCAGAGGATCGATCCCCCAGGCGGTGGTTGTGGACAGGTCCCCGCCTCGGAGTCCCTCTGCCCCATTGGAACCACATGGGACGAGCGGCTCCGCAAG
>CAUYUJ010009780.1:312005-347005 GCA_963575745.1 Prorocentrum cordatum
TCTCGTCATCGTCATCGTCTCGTCATCGGCATCATATCATCATCATCATCATCATCATCATCATCATCATCATCATCATCATCATCATCATCATCATCATCATCATCATCATCATCATTGTCATCATCATCATTGTCATCATCATCATCATCATCATCATCATCATCATCATCATCCACATCATCATCATCATAATCATCTTCATAATCATCATGATGATCATCATCATCATCGTCGTCGTCGTCATCACCATCATCATCATCTTGATCATCACCACCACCATCATCATCGTCATCATGCTCATCATCAATATGATCATCATCACCATCATCATAATTACAATCATCATCATCAGCATCATCATCGTCGTCATCATCGTTGTCACATTCACCATGCTCATCACCATCTTCATCATCATCACCATCATCATCACAACCATCTTCGACATCGCCATCACCACGACCAAATCAGAATCATCGCCAGCATCAGCTTCTTATGATCATCAACAGGGTCATCGGCATCATCATCATATACACACCATCACCATCCTCATCCTCATTATCATCAGCATCATCATCACCATCATCATCCTCGTCATCATGCCGATCAACGTCCTCCTCATCATCAAGCATCATCATCATCCTCATAATCATCGTCATCGCCAGTATCATCATCATCATCTTCATCATCACCACAACCATCATTATCATCATCATCAATATCATCATCATCATCATAAATACCATCCTCATCATCATCCGCATCATCATGGTCGTCGTCATCCTTGTCAGATTCACCATCCGCATCACCATCTTCATCATCATCACCATCAGCATCACAACCATAACCACCATCACAATCACCATCATCATCAGCATCACCATCACCATCATCATCATCATCATCATCAGTAGCATCATCATTCAGAGCATCATCATCATCGCCACCATGATCATCAGCATCAGCATCATCAGCATCAGCACAACATCATGGTCATCATCAGCAGCAGCATCACACTCATCATCATCAGCATCACCATCATCATCGTCATCACTAGCTTCATCATCATCAACAGAGTCATAAGCATCATGATCAAAACCACACCATCACCATCCTCATCCTCAGCATGATCAGCATCATCATCACCATAATCATCCTCATCAGAATCATGCCCATCAACATCCTCCTCATCATTATGATCAAGTATCCTCCTCATCATTATCGTCCTCATCTTCATCATCAGCCTCTTCGTCATCATCATGATCAACAGCATCATCAGAATCATCATCAGAATCATCATCAGAATCATCATCATCATCATCATCATCATCATCATCATCATCACTATCATAATCGTCATCATCATCCTCATCACATCCTCATCCTCATCTTCATGCTCATCCTCATCCTCATCCTCCTCGTCATTATCATCACCAGCATGACCTTCATCATCACCATCATCATCATCGCCAGCATGACCATCACCAATATCATTATCATCATCATCATCATCATCATCATCATCATCATCATCATTACCATCATCATCATCAGCATCATCATAATCATCATCATCATCATCATCATCATCATCATCATCATCATCATCATCATCATTGTCATCATCATCACCAGCATCATTAGCAACATCAGCAGCATCATCAACATCGTCAACATCGTAATCATAAGCAGCATCATCATCAATCCTTCGTTCGGGGGGGTGGGGGGGTGACGTCGGGGACGCAGAGAAGGGCGGGGGCAGACGCCGGCTCGCGGTGAGGCTGGGCCGCGGACGGGCGGAACTGCGGGCCGCCCGCCTCGTGGACGCGCTGCCGCCTGGGCGCGCCGCCGTTCTGCTGCACAGAGGCGGCAGAGGAGCAGGCATCTGGTGCTCAGCGGCGCCAGCGCCCTCGACGGCGTGGACTGGGAACCGTCGCTGGCTGCCGGCCGCGAAGAGGCGTCCAGGGGGCACCCGTCCTGGAGCGGGGCCACGCATGCGCTCACTGCCATCGCGGTGGCCAGGATCGCGGGCACCCCGCAAGCGGCGGCTGGACATCAGTGGGGTTCGTGCGGTCCGCTGCGTACAGTCGGTGCTTTGACCTAAGGAACCCTATATAAGGAACGAGGCGCCATTTGTTCTATGAGTTAAACTTCGATGACCCATCGGAAACCAGCGAAAAACCTGAGGCGAACTGCACAACAACTAAGGAACAATTAGCCCCTCCTAAACGAGAGGGTTCCTTCTTCAGCGCCCCGACTGTTGAGAACCCCATCTGGGTACGGTGGCATAGCCACGTCAAGATCACAGTCGCTGAGGCGCTCCGCAAGGCCGGCGCGATCGTCGAAGTCGAGTTGCTCCTCCTGGAGCGCTACCAATTGGATCGCTACGGCTGCGTAGGGGAGGCGATCTTAGACGTGTTGTGCTGAAGTGGCCGGCCAGCGTGTCGTGGCCATGGCTCGATGCCACGACGCGCTGCTATCTGGACGGCGAGGCCCGAGCGACAGCCGAGGAGGATGCGCTCGTCGACCCGCGCCGCAGAGCGCTCCGAGCGCCAGCGATGTGGCGATCGCGCTGCGGCTTTTGCAGTTGGCATTGGCGGCCGCCTGGGAGCGGATGCCTTGGCCATCCGTCGCCAGATTTAGAGGCCTCCCAAATGGGGTCCCTTATATGGGGTCTGAGGATCGCGCTGCATCGGCGACGTCGGCGAGGCATCGTCGCCACGGTCTCGGAGACAATCGGGCTCCACATCGAGCCGCATCGCCGATGCATCGGCGATGCTAGAAGAAGAAAAAACTACATAACCATAAACTTTTGGCGCTCCTCGCGGATCTCTTGGATCCGCGACGGACCCCCATCCCTGGCGCGCGGAACGCGCCAGTGGCGGCGCCAGGGGCGGGCCCAGCGCGGATCCGAGAAATCCGCGGGAACGCGGCGCGATCCTCCGACCCCATCTACTCGGACCCTTCGGTGGCAACTCATGGGAGCCTCCCATACCATCTTGTCGGCTCTTGCGAATCGACGCTAAATCGACGCGAATCAACGCTACATCGACGCTAGCCGACGCTAACCGACGCTGAATCGGCGCGATCTCGTCGACTCGCAGAGGCTGCTCGACGCTCATCGACGCCAGAAGCGGAACCACATAGGCACACAGAGGCTCCCGACGAGCGAACGACCCCGTCTGCTCGGACCCCGTCTGCTCGGACCCCGTCTACCGTTAAGTCTGGCCTGTCCCCCTACAGGGGGATTTTCGGCGAACAATTGAAAAATTCAACAAAATGCCCCAAAATGGTCAAAAAAAAGTCCCCAGACTATTGTTTGACTATTTTTGAATATTCCCTCCTGTAAAGGGACAGGCCCGACTTAATTCGACCTCTGAGGCTCTGGGGCGCGAGTTCACGGGCGCGGTGATTTGCTGCCGAACGACCCCATCTACTCGGACCCCGTCTGGGAGGCCTGGAAAATTTGGCGTGCGCGCGGCCAGGTCGCGCCGGGGGCGGCGCGGGGCCTCCGGCCGGCCGCCCACACGAGCTGGGCGATGTGTGCGAGAGCGGCCCTCGGGGCGGCCCCAGCTGGCGTGGAGGCGGACAGGCCGTCCTCGGCGCCATGGCCCCGATGCCGTCGCAGGAGGAGGAGGACTGAGGTGGCCGGGCGGGCGGGGCCATCAACTGACATGCTGGGCGTCGGATCGCAATTGGCTGGCGAGTGACGTTCGGGAAAATCCTCCTCCTCCTCCTCCTCCTCCTCCTCCTCCTGGTCCTCATCATCATCATAATCACCACCACCACCACCACCACCACCACCACCACCACCATCATCATCATCATCATCAGACCTCAACGGCCCCCATTATAGCGCACGGCCGCAGATAGAATCAGGATCCATCATCATCATCAATCATCATCATATCATCATCATCATCTCATCATCACATCATCATCAATCACATCATCATCATCATCATCATCATCATCATCATCATCATCATCAGCATCATCATCATCATCCATCATCATCATCATCATCATCTCATATCATCATCATCATCATCATCATCACATTCATCATCATCATCATCCTCATCATCATCATCATCATCATCATCCATCCATCATCATCATCATCATCATCATCATCTCACATCATCATCATCATCACATCATCATCTCATCATCATCATCAATCATCATCTCATCATCATCATCATGCAATCATCATCATCATCATCAGCATCATCCATCATCATCATCATCATCATCATCATCATCATCCATCCTCATCATCATCATCATCATCATCATCATCATCATCATCATCATCATCTTCATCACATCATCATCAATCATCATCATCATCATCATCCCACATCATCATCATCATCATCATCATCATCATCATCATCATCATCATCATCATCATCATCATCATCATCATCATCATCATCATCTCATCATCATCATCAGCATCATCATCATCATCATCATCATCATTCAATCATAATTTCCATCATCACCATCAAGCAATCACATCATCATCAATCATCATCATCCATCATCATCCATCATCGTCATCATCATCATCATCATCATCATCATCTCATCATCAAATCATCATCATCATCATCATCATCAACTCATCATCATCATCATCATCATCTCATCATCATCATCATCATCATCATCATCATCAATCATCTCATCATCATCAATCATCTCAAATCATCGTCCATCGTCATCGTCATCGTCAATCGTCATCCTCATCATCAGCATCAGCATCCTAATCCTCATCATCATCAGCACCATCAGCAGCAGCATCATCAGCAGCAGCAACATTAACATCAGCATCATCATCACCCTCAGCATGCTCATCAGGATCATTAACATCATCATCGTCATCAGTATCATCATTAACAGCATCAGCAGCAGCAGCATAAGCATCATCATCATCATCAGTATCAGCATCATCATTAGTATCGCGCCGGCCCCAAACCGCCTTCCCCCCGCGGAGCGGCTGTAACCCCGACGAGAGACCGGGGGGCGGCGATGGGCGCAAGCCCAAGGAATTCAAAACTGACCAAAGGAACATCTTTTCTCCACGGCAGCGCAGACTCCTGAGGGGGGCCTCAGCCCCCGAAAGATGCAGGGAGGCCCAGTTCGTCGAGGCCTACCTGCACGTGCCCTGGCAGCGGCTCCAGCAGAGATAGAATACAGAAGAGGACGGAGGAGAGGAGGAGGAGGAGCCAAAATGACGTCGGGGGCGGCTACGATAGGGGAGCGATAATGTGACGCACATCCAATCGCGCCGGCCCCAAACCGCCTTCCCCCCGCGGAGCGGCTGTAACCCCGACGAGAGACCGGGGGGCGGCGATGGGCGCAAGCCCAAGGAATTCAAAACTGACCAAAGGAACATCTTTTCTCCACGGCAGCGCAGACTCCTGAGGGGGGCGACAGCCCCCGAAAGATGCAGGGAGGCCCAGTTCGTCGAGGCCTACCTGCACGTGCCCACACTACCCAACTTCCGTTTGGTGCGGCTAGCCGAGGGTGGGAGTCGAGCAGAGCGAGACACGGGAGGGCCAAAATATTCAAGAATCTGCGCTGGGAGCCGCTGTGATATCTTCTCTGAAAGCCGCAGCTGCTGGCGAGAGAGCGAGGACCGATTGCGAAGCATCCCCGCTGGCTTTGAATAACGCAGCACAGAAGATCGGCTGAGCCACCTACCTCGAGCCTGGAGCCTGTCAGCATCATCTTTAAACCACCATGCATCGTGACTAGGACCAGCATGCCGAAAGGCATGCGGCGTGAGGGGAAGCTTCTCAGAAAATTGGGCTCGGCGAAACTGGCGGCACAGCTGTTCCCATTGTGCGAGAGAGAGGTCGAGGAGAGGACCGGAGGCGGAGGATCGGGCGAGGGTGAGGGCGAGCTTGGAGACCCACTCCCTATCATGAGCGCCCACTACTGTCGAAGCATCATACTGGAAATTTTTCGCGGGCACATCCTGCGAGGCTGGCGCAACCGTCACGACGACCGGGTCTCCTGCTCGCCGCGGCAGCGAGACGCGGTCAGCGGCCAGCTGCAAGGCTTCCGTCGGCCGGAGGTAGCAGTCCACAGCAATCCAGGCGGCCGCGGCGGCCACCTTGCCCATGTGCCCGCAGTTGTGGAACCAGAAGTCTGCGCAGAGCCAGATGATCTCCAGCGGCAACGAGTCCCTGACCTTGTCGGGGTTCGCTCGGCCGAAACCGTGGAGCGCAGCACGAGCAAGAGGGAGCGTCGTCGGCGATCGGGCTGGCAACCCGATGCAGTAGGCCGTGCCGAACACGGCGTACCGGGCGGCGCTCACGCTGTCGCCGCGGAGGAACAGCATGTCGAGGTAGCCGTCGAGGACGCGGTCCCACCCGTCAGCGGTGGCGGGCAGCTGCCCGTGGAGGCCCGCCCAGGCCCGCACGTCAGAGAAGGCCCGGCGGTAAGCCGATGCCGTGGCAGGCCGCACAGCCGCCCGCCGGCAGACGCCCGGCTCGGACCCGTGGTAGCGCTCGCGCGCGGCAGCGCGGCGCCGCCGCTCTCGCCGCTGCTCGTCGGGCTCGGCGATGGGCGGCAAAGGCCTCGAGCTCGACGGTCCAGCGGTCCCCGTCCCAGTGCTCGATCGCGCCCTCCCAGCCGAGCCGACACCTCGACCCGACTGGCGCGAGGTCCACGCGTCGCCCGCTGGGCCAGCTCTCGACGCCCGCCGCGGCTGCCAGGCGTCGCTCCCAGCAGGCGGCGAGGGGAGCCTCCCGCGCCTCGCGCCAGGCTCTCGGCGGGGCGGCATGCCCGAGCACGTCTGCGAGAGCGCGGCACAGCTCAGGAGGATAAGCCGCAGCGTAGGCGGTGCGCCACTCCGAGGGCTGGCCCGCCAGTCGGACTTTCCCCTGGAGCCGGACGTGCGGCGCCCCGGGGCACGGGCAGCGCCGCGCGAGCCCCCCGGCGGAGGGCAGGGTGGTGGCGATGGCCGTCGGCTTCCTCCAGGGGGCGCCGAACGCGCACATGTCGAAGACCAGGTGCGCGGCGCCGAGCTTCCTGAGGGCTCGGGCGATCCCTCGGTGCTGGAACAGCCGCGACCGAGCGGGGTTCTCCAGCACCACGTGGACGCCCATGCGGTAGCAGAGCTCCAGGATGCGAACAGTGAAATCGACGCACCTCGTCGAAGGCGGAGAAGCCAACCCAGTAGTCCGGGCCGGTGTCCACCCCGTGCACGGCGTGCCGAGCAGAACGGCCCAGATGGCCCCCGCCCGAATCCACCGCACAACTTCTGTAGCAACTTTGCGATTGAGAAGATCGTGATGCCGACCATGGCGCACATCGACAGGAACTGCGACGCGGAGGCCGAGCTCGGCGGCGGCGGCTGTCGCCCGCCCGCACCCGGCAAAGAGCTCCACGACGGCGGGCCGGGCCCGAGCGACGTCAGGGACTCGGCGGCCTCCAGCACGCGCCCGGCCGTCAGGGGGCCCCCGCAGGGTTCCTGACCGCGCCGGGCGGCCCATGGGGTCCTGCTGTCGGTCGTGGTCCGCCTCGGGGTCGACGCCGGGGGAGGCAGCCGACGGTCCCAGGACCCTGGGCTCGGCGCCCGCGGCAGCCTCGCGCGGGCCCTGGGGCTCAGGAGCCGACCGCTCCCACTCTGGTCCGACGGCGGCCGCGAGGGGAAGCCCGCGAAGGCCTGCGCCTGTAACGCGCTGGCCAGGGCGCAGCCACCCTTGGTAGGCAAGCCTCGAGTCCTCGTCGGACGGGTTCCTGTCGGTCTCCACGTAGCGCCGGTGCCAGTACAGCCCGCCGGCGAGCTGCGCGGCCGCCGCGCGTCGTACCAGCCCCAGCAGCTCCGCGCCCCGCGCCCGCCCTCGATCAAAGGCGAGGGTCTCCGCGAGGTTGTCCCCGAAGCTGAGGACGTGGTGGCCGTGCGAGCTCGGCTGCTCCAGCTCGCGGTGGAGCCCGAGGAGGGCGGCCCGCGCCTCCTTGCAATGGATGGCGGCCTGCCGCCTCCAGCGACCCACCACCAGGCGCCTCCACCGCCTCGGCTCCACGAACGAGTCGGCGACCATGGGGACGAGGCCGGTGAACTCCCGCTGCACGCGCGGCTGCTTGCCGCGGTGTCGGTCGCCCGCGCGAACGACCCCTGGCCGCTCGTCGAGCTCGCGCTGGAGCGCTGAGTCCAGCTCCTCGTCGACCCACTCGGAGAACGAGCCGGGGGCCGGGGGGCCCGCCACCATGCAGCCGCGCAGCGTCTCCAGGTCGGCTTGGGCCGTCGAGTCCGTCGGCTCCACGAAGCGCCAACGCTCACGCCAGACCGCAGTTGGCCAGAGCTCGGCGGGCGACGCCTCGGCGCAGTGAAGCGCGTACCCCTCCGTCGACGCATCGCTGCAGTAACAGCGGGGCAGCATGGGCGCCGCGACGTCCACGTGCGAGAAGTGCACCAGCCCACGGGCAACCGCCAGCTCGTCCAGCACCGCGGGCGGCAGCCGGACCACGTCGCGACCACCAGTGCCCACGAACCTGTACGCCTCGCCGAAGCAGGCGAGGGCGCACCGCCGCAGGCTGAAGTGGTGCGCGAGATGACCGAGGAGCTGCCGCACGTGGTCCCGGCTGAGCGACCTCCTGCGCAGCACCTCGCCGAGAGCCAGCCAGAGGCGCCAGGAATAGGAACGCGTCGGCTTCTGGCGGATCCACCGCCGGGCCCCGTCGAACAGGAGTCCGATGGCTTCAAAGTCCTGCGTCGGGTCCACCCGCTCGTGGAGCACGAAGCCGGCCTTCTCGAGCTCGTCCACCACCTTCTGGTGCAGGGCGGCCACGGTGCTCTTGTCGGAGCCCAGGACGTTGGCGTTGTCCACGTACGGCGCGCAGACCGCGACACCCGGGCCCAGCGGAGGCGGCGGCTGCCTGTCCCCGACCAGCACCGACGGCAGGCCCAGCGCCTCCTGCGCGCGTCTGCACGCCAGCGAGACGGCGCTGTGGCAGAAGTAGAGCGCCCAGCTCCACCCCATCGGCAACCCGCCGAAGCAAGCCTCCAGCGGGGTCTCTGGGGAGACCGGCACGTCGTGCCCGACCTCGGGGTCGAAGACGGCGTCGACGCCGACGTCGCCGGCGAGCCTGACGCGCCCCAGGCCGAAGTAGTGCGACACCGTCGGCGCCAGGAACTGGTAGAAGCCGTCCTGCAGGTCCACGGAGGCGCCCCACAGCGAGGGCCCGTCCGCGGCGGGCTGGCCCCCGTGCGCCGGGTCGAGTACCAGCGACGCCATCGCGCTGTTGGTGGCGAGCCGCGAGTGGGGCGCTCGCCTGTGGAGCGCGTTGGCTGGCCGGCAGTCCAGCACCATACGCAGCATCCCCGTCTTCTTCTGCACGAAGAAGATTCCTGCTCGAGAGATGACCTTCCTCCGGTAGGTGATGAGCCCCGCCGCCTCCAGCTTCTCGAGGAGCCCGTCCAGCTGGTGGCGGCTGCGGAGGAGGCGCTGGTCCCAGTGCGGCAGGGTCGCTTCCTCCGGGAGCTCGTCGGAGCCGAGGGCGATCCGCTCGGGGTGGAGCAGGAACTCGCGGGCCTCGTCGTCCACCAGGTCCGCGGTGTCCCGCGGCCGGAGGGCTCCTCGAGTGACCGTGAGCTTCGTGCTGTCGTACGGCGCGACGCTGATCGAGACGTCCGGGTCGTACATGTCCTTTGTCTTGAGGATCTCCTTGAGCGCCCCGTCCGGGCACAGATCAAACTCGTCAGGCCTGGGACCAGCCGCAGCGGCTGTGGTCGCCAGGCGGCGCCAGACGGCCTGCTGGCATGGCGGCAGCTGGCCCCCTGGCGGGTGGTGGTCAGGCCTCCGCGGCGGCGGAAGACCCTTGGCCCGGGCGCCGGCCAGGGCGTTGAGCGAGGCGGCCGCGTCAATGGCGAGCTCCCGCCCCGCCCCGTCCAGCGCGCCGAACTCGTCGGCGGCAGAGGCCGACCGTTGCCCTCGGGCGCCACGCGGCAGCACCAAAGGAAAAACGCCCCGAGGAGGACGCAGCGCCATCCCGTGCAGCGCCCAGCCCACCGAGGGCCCGCGTGCACCGGCGGCGCCTGGGGAGGGGGACGTCCCCTGCCCCCTGCTACTTGCCTCCCCCAGGCAGGCCCTTCTTGCCGGTCTCCTCGGCGAAGAGCCTCTGCTGCTTCAAAGTGAACGCCTCTGCCTTCTGCTCCTCCGCGATGAACTTCGCGAAGTCCCCTGTCGTGACCGGCGCGCCGACGTCCAGCCGGCTCGCCAGCGTCACCTCCAGCCCCCTGAAGTCGGGCGACTTGGGGTTGCGGTGGACCCCCCGCTCCAGGAACAGCACCCTCCTGGCGAGCGCCTCCGCGCCCGCGAGCTGGTACGCGTCGACCTGGTCGAAGCACACCAGGTGGTGCAGGATGGACACCAGCGACGCGTGATGGTGCGAGACCGCGCTCTCCCTGGCGATCCCGCTCATGCGAACCCAGTGCTCGTGATACGCCGAGAGGTCCTCCCCGCTCGCGCGGATGTTCGTCAGCAGCTCGACCACCGCCGATGGCCCGCGGAAGGGCCAGTCGTCGCCCGCCGCCCCCGAGCCCGCAGAGCCAGCAGCACCAGCGGCAGGCGGCCGGCGCTCCTTCATCTCGGCGAGGGCGTCGCGGAAGCTGAGCGCCCGATGGCCGCGAGCATCGCGCTCGATCCCCAGCACCCTGGGGTCGCGGCCGGCCCCGGAGCGCTTCTCCTCGATCCACGCGCTCAGGTCCGCCATCTGGACCCGCTCGACGGCCGTCCACCTGTTGTCGTCGATCAGGGCCAGGGCGGCCGAGCCCCTCTGGACGAACCGCATCGGGTTGAGGGTGATCGGCACAGCCACGGCCTCCCCGAACGAGTCGGCGCCGGGGTCCGCCACCACCCACTGCGCCTGCGCCGCCCCAGGGGCGGGCACCACGCCGCCCAGGAGCCCCGCCAGCGCTGTGGCCTGGCGTTGCAGCTCCGCCAACTCCTCCTCCGTGAGCGGGTCGAAGAGGAACACGTTGTTCCGAACCCGGTCGGGCACCGGGCAGCCCCGCGTGAGGGGGACGACCTGGTGCCCCGCGAGGTCGATCACCTGCACCGAGTGGGTGGGCGTCGCCCCCGCCCACTTCGCGCCATCTGGAAGCTTTGCCAGCAATACGCGGTGGTGCCACCGAAAGTTCGGGTCGTCGTCGTAGTTGATCGCCACTTGGGGCGGCTCGATGTCCAGCGCCACTTGTGCCATCACAGCTTGCGGCTCCGCGGCCGCCAGGTCTCAACCTCCGAAGGTGTCGTCGAACCCGACGGCGAGGTCGCGCCCGCCGCAGTGAGCGCCAGAGGAGGGCTCCCAGCAGCACGAAGAGGACGGCCAGGCTCGAGAGGTTGGAGGGCGGCGGCCGGGCCCTCGCCAAAGCTGGCGCCGCCCGCGGCAGCCCCAGCGACACGGCCGTGACCCCACAGCCGGCAGGCGCGCGCCCCGTACAGGCCGAGCGCGCCGATGACAAGGCCGCCGAGGGCCCACCCCGCGCCCGTCCAGCCGCCTCCGCAGCTGAGCGACGGGCAGGCCGGCGCGACCAGCGCCGGGCACGCCGGCACCACTGGCGCCGGGCACGCCGGGCACGCCGGCGGGGCGCACGCGGGACAAGGAGGGCAGGCGGCCTCCTCCCACGTGCAGTGGCCGACGCGCTCGTCGGCAGCCGGCGGCGCCGGCGCAGGGGAGCCCAGCCACGAGCCGACGAAGGCGCCCAGCGAGGCGGCAATCGCGGCGAACGGGCTGGAGCGAAGCATACACCCTGGTTTGGCTCGCTGAGCCAAAGCAGCTTGAGCCAAAATGACGTCGGCATCATCATCAACATCATCATCATCATCATCATCATCATCATCATCATCATCATCATCATCATCATCATCATCATCATCATCATCATCATCATCATCATCACCAGCATCATCATCATTATCATTATCATCATCATCGTCATCATCATCAGCAGCATCATCGTCATCATCGTCATCATTCAAGTTAAGCATCACCATCATCGTCATCATCATCATCAGCATCGTCATCATCATCGTAATCATCACCATCATCAGCAGCATCATGTTCATCATCAGTATCGCCATCATCATCGTAATCATCGCCACCACCACCATCATCAGCATCATCATCATCACCATCGCCATCGTCATAATCGGCATCATCGTCACCATCACCATCATCATCAGCATCATCATCAACACCCCTCCTCCTTACAAGTAGCTTCCACGTCCCGCACCACCACATGCGTATCTGTATGGCGAGCTGGGCGTTTCGCCGCAGACTTCCTAACCGTTTGCGATGTTGAACCTTGTAATTCCCAATGGCCACAGGGATGGAGGGCAGGTAATATTCAAGATCGTGCTCTCGCCTTTGTGCCGCACACACTTGCCACGCAAGTTTCGCCAGCGCGACCCCCAAAGTGTAGGTTCTGCACCGTGGAGGTGTAATCACCGTGATGCAAGCTACGTGGTGTACGAAAGCTATGTAGTACAGTAATTGTCGTGCAACCTAGGTGGTGTACGCTATGTGGTGCAAGCTATGTGGTACCAGCTACGTTGATTAAGCATATACGTGCAGTTCACAACTATTCGGTGCACGTTATGTGGTGCAAGCAGTGCGCTGCAAGCTATGCGGTTCCATCTGTGTATACATGCAGTATGAGTTGCGTGGTGTCAGCTTTGTGGCGTCAGCTATGGGGTGTAAGCTGAATGGTGTGCTCTATGAGGTGCAAGCTGCGTGGAGAAAGGTATGGATTGAAAGCTGTGCGGCCGCTCAACGCACGAGGCGCCCACGAGGCGCCCACGGGCGACACCAAGCGAAACCTCGGCTGACCCACACAGCGCCCGAAGCGCCCACGACGCGTTTACGGGCACCCGTGGGGCGGACACCGACGAAACCTGGGCTGACCCGTCCAAATCCTTGGGCACGACAGGGACAGGGACAGGGACAGAGACTGCTTGGGGAAAGCAAAACAGTCACTCGAATGGAAGGCGCATCGCTTTCAAAATAGGGTTGTCGTACTGGCGCCAGGCACACTTGTTTCAAATATCCAGCAGCTACCAAGTGGTGGAATTCAGGTGGCCGTCAACATCAGGATAACGCCTCGGCAGTGCGCACGTTCGCGCAACGAAAAGCAACAATTACAAAAACCAGGGCGACTCGTTCATGAACTTGCCGTTCTTGGAGCCGCTCGCCTTGAAACTGTCCAAGCGGTTTCACCCATGGGATCCTCGTTAGAACATGCCTTGGTACCGACCACCGTGATCATAAGACAACGTAACATTTACAAGGAAACAATCATGTTCAGAGTGACAGTCTCGTTTGGGACGCCACTTGAAAGGATGGCCGAAAGTGTTAGACGGATGGAGGGCGATCCCAATGCAAGGCGGGACGTTTACAGGGCACTTCCTTCATTTTTAGACCGCCACCTTTTCGCATTGGTTATAGTTCAACAAATGGGTTACCCTTTCTGTAACAACGCAGTTCCCGTCAAAATTGCGAGCCTCTGGGAACATGTGTTTGAATTGTGTTGGGTAGCGGTTGTTGCCCACGGGGGGGCGTGCGCCGGCGGGTAACGGTAACGTCGGCTGCGGCGTGCGCCCGCCGGGGTGCGAATGCCAAACGCACTCGTGCAAGACAACGCCGCTTGAGTGCACCACACTGCTTCGGTACACCACACCAGCTGCGCGCACAACGCCACCACGTCGCCCATACACGCCGCAAAATCTGTATACTGCAACAACCGAGTGCGCAACAACGCTTCTGTACACCACATTGCCTGCGTGTACCAGGGCGCTTGTGTACACCGCAGCGCCTGCGTGCACCACAGCAACCATGTGCACCACAACGCCTGCGCACGCCACGGTGCTTCCGCGCACCACGACGCCTGTCTACAGCAAAACGTGCCAACGGGCAGCAGCTTGCGAAGCCTCTGTTTTTGCGGGCCTCACCACAGACCGCGGAAACCCTCACCACGTCGCCCGTGCAAACCGCAGCACCTGGAGAGTAGCGTCGAAGGCACGCAAGCTGCTGGGCTGGCACTCTGTGAAGTTTCGGCAAGACCATCCGCAGCTTGCTTCGAAAGAAACGGCCAAGAGAATATGGAAACATATGGGAGGGGGGGAACTCGGGAGCAAAATGGAGGAAGGAGGCGAAAAAGGAGCTGGGGAGGTTGGAAGGAGGTGTGTTTTTCTTTGAATGGCGCATGAACAAATCAGAACGACCAGCCACGTCGTACCTCGGCGCGCCAGCACGCAACGAACATGCCACGGAATTCGGCCCGCAAATGCGAGTGGAAGCATATGGGGATGACGAGGAGGGGCGAGGGGGAGGGCGAGGCGAAGGGGGGGGGCAAGGGCGCTGTGCGGATAACCCCATATGGCCCAAACGGGCATGAATCGAATCCCCATTACGCACAGCGCAACCCAGGGGGGGAGAGGAAGGAGAAGAGGAGGAGGAGGGACAGAGGACGACGAAGAAGGGGGAGGATATTAGTAGGCGGCGGAGAAGGCGGGAGGAGGTAGGATTATGTTATACCATACAGCAACTGTAATCATGGCACCGTTCGACGTGGCCTCGCCTTCGCCAGCGCCAATTGTAACAACCGCGGGAGAACCGTAGTTCCACCCAGAGTTGGCGGCGAAATCCTCTGGCAGCATTGCTTCCAGAGTTCCACCAGTTGGAAGGGCAAGGGAAGAGAACGTAGGGACGTAAACGTAAACCGCACTAGCCTGCGCACTGCAATAGCCTACAGGCGCCACAACAGACTTGTGAGCACCGCAACATGCCTTTTAGCACGACGCCATGCCTGTGAATTCGGCGCCACGACAGGTGGGGAGCCTGCGAACGCCACAACACGTTTGCGAGCACCACACATTCCTTTCAGCACCACGCCATGCCTGTGACCACAGCGCCATACCTGCGGAGAGGAGGGGGGTCCGCCCTCCACCCCAAGAACACGTACGATCGTTAGCGTTACCCGGGGGGGGGCAAGCGTTACCCGCCAGAGGGAAACGACAACGCTCTCTGGGGCGTTCGTCTCGCGAAGAGGGCGCTTCGTGCAGTGAGACACGATGCTGTAGGGACTAATGAGGAGGTGTCGTGGCACGGGATCGTGCTTTGCAGCATCGTGTATACATCTTGGGTCTAGTCTGACCTTTCCTGCCCATGATTAACATACTCCTCCACACATCCCTCGGACAACAACCCAACCATGGTGGCCACCCTCTTCCTCCTGTCTTACGGCTCCAGGGGGGCGGAGGAAGATGTGGGTAGACGAGGAGGAGGGAGAAGGAAAGCCAGGAGAGTGGAGGTAGGAGGATGAAGAGGACGGACAAGAGGGATGGGGTTCTTCTTTGGCGACGCGAACAAGGGAGTGCGGCGAGGGAGGTAACCTTCTGAGTCGGCAGGGGGTCCTTCAAGAAGTTCTCAGGCCGTCCAAGGAGCCCCCATGCGCCCAGAGAGCGCAACTCGCCTCAGCCAACCTGCTTGTCCGCACCGCCAACGCATCCTCCTCATCCTCCCACGTCTACTCCTCCTCCATTATATTTCCTCATAGGTGAGCCATCGCTGCGCACCGTTAGACGCTTCTGTAGGATGGGCTGGGCACTTAGCCTGAGACCTACTCACGCAGCATGATCCTACAAACTTAACTTTCCATTGAATACAAGGGTGGAACTCGCCACTTGTTCAACAAGCGGTTCTCGCCTCAGCTGCGCGCACAATCTTTCTAAACGCTTGCACTAGCTACAAGGATGGAGGTATCGCGCACAGTCGTATTAAAAGCTTGCAACAGCTACGTGAACGGAGGGTGGCATCTTTTCAACATGGATCTCTCGCCTTAGCACCGCCGCGACGACTAACCCTGCAAGCTTGCAAGTACCACACGAATCGAGGGCGCCCCGCTTACAAAATAAGGCTCTCACCCTATCGCCGCGCACTTTCGTCTGAAAAGCTTGCACCAGCTTCACAGATGAAGGGCAATCTCGTTTCAAATTGCGTCTCTCGCTTGATACGTCCGTCAGAAACAAACAGGCTGAAGTCGAACATGTGTCAAACTGTCTTACCTGTTTAAAACGGTGCTCTCGCGTGAGACTTCCTCAACAAGATGACAAAGCATGCGAACTTGAGCAATGATTTCAAACATGAGGGCGGTTCTTGTGCAAAACAAGGCTCTTGCTGGACACATCGTTGACCGTTAAATGGAACCTGTTCGGAACAGGCAAGGCTGTTCGGCCCACCCGTCAGGTGCAAGTCGTTCATCGGGGCCCTTCTTGAAGTGAAACGACGACGTGCGGGACTTGCGAGGAGGGGGCTTGGGACGGGAAAGTATAGTGAAACATCGCTGATGCATCCGGGAGTTGCGATGGTCCTCAACTCTTCGTCCTCCTCCTCCTTCGACTGCTCTTCCTCCTCCTCTTCCTTACCATCATCATGATACGCATCCTCACCATCATCATCAGCATCAGCAGCCGCATCAGCAACACCATCAGCAGCAACATCATTACCCTCATCATCATCAGAAGCATCATACTCATCATAAGCATCATGGTCATCATCATCAACATCATCATCATCATCATCATCATCATCATCATCATCATCATCATCATCATCAGCGTCATCATCATCCCCCTTCCGTCTCCTCCTCCTCCTCGTCATCGTCCTCGCCATAATCCTCCTCATCAACGGCCTCATACTCATCATCGTAGTCAACACAATCCTCAGCATCGTCCGCATCATCGAAACCGCCACCACGATCACCAGCACCACCATCCTCATCATTTGCATCAGCATCAGCAGCATCCTCATCAGCATCAAAAGCAGCAACCTACCACTGTTATCATCATCATCTGCATTATCAGCATCATCAGCAGCAGCAACATCATCACCATCATAAACATCCTGAGCATCAACATCATCAGCATCAACACCATAAGCCTAATCATACTCATCATCATCACCATCATCCTCACACTCGTCACTGTTTCATCCGAATCATCGGCATCGTCATCAACATCAACATTGTCACCAACATCATCACCGTATCAACATCATCCCTGCCGTGCTAATCATGATCCGCACCATCGCCCTTACCATCATCAGCGGCATCATCAACATTATCCTCACCACCAGCATCATCGTCATCAGCATCGTCGCCATCTCCAGCACCCTCGACAGCATCGGCACTACCACCATAACCATCATCATTATCAACATCAGCATCATAAGCATTAGCATCATCAGCACCATCAGCACCAACATCATGGTGATGGTCATCATCGTCATCAGCAGCAGCATCATCGTCAGCATCAGCATCGGCATCAGCATCATCATCATCAATATCATCATCATCATCATCAGCAGCATCATCATCATCATGATCATCATCAACATCAACATCATCATCATCATCATCATCATCATCATCATCATCAGCACCATCATCATCATCATCAGCATCATCATCAGCAGCAGCATCATCACTATCGACATCAAAATCAGCAGCAGCAGCAGCAGCAGCAGCACCAGCATCATCAGTATCATCAGCATCATCATCAACATCATCATCACCCGTAGCATAAGCATCATCCGTAACCATTTTGGCGCAAACCTGCCTTGGGGGCCAAGGTTGGCGAGGTGCGCCCCGTGTCCTTCCCCTTCGTAGGAGAGGGCGGCTCAGTCTCTTCCCCTGCGCGGCTGTGGCGCTTTCTGGCAAGGGCGGCCGCCGAGCAGGTGGACACGGCGGATCGCCCGCACGGAGGCTGGAGAACTTCGGCAGGGAAGCGCGCTGTCAACGATGGGCGCGATGGTCGTCGGAGGCGTTGCAGCAGGACCTCCGCCGTGAGGCGCAGCTTTGGAGGAATCGCTGCGTCCAGCTGGCGGCGTGCTTGGGCGGTGGCGAGCTGACAGAGAGGCTGGCAGCTGTTGCCTCAGGGTGATCCCCACCCCACTGGTTTCTGCCAGCCCCGCGGCGCTACGGCGCGCCCAGCACAGGCCTCGTCTCGGTCACAAGGAGATCGGCGGCAGGGATGACGGGATCCAGCTTTCGAGTTGCAAGGCGAGCAGCAGGAGCTGGAGAGCTACGTCAACCCCATCGCCCAGGCGGAGTACCAAGCCTCGAACGTCAGCGAATCGGCCGGGATCGGCGGCGGGATTGTTCCGACCGGAAGCGCCGCGGCGGAGGGCAGCGTTGAGCCCGAGATGCAAGGCGAGGAGGAGGCCCCTAAGGTCGACGAGAAGCTGGTGGAGTGCGCTTCGGTGCTCTCGCTGGTAGTCACCGCTTGCGAGACCGTAGCCTTGGTGGAGGACGCGGTGGGCGACCATGAGGACCCCGCGTGCGCGGCAGTCCTCGGAGTGGAGAGTAGCGACGCGCACGAGCGAGGATCGGAGGAAAATCACACTCGAACGCTGGGCGAGGGAGACCTGGAGGAGGAGTCGAGTTGCAGTGCTGCTGGGTCGTGTGGGTCCGCGGCCTGGGCAGAGCACGGAGGTCGTCAGCGCGGTGCCTCGGCGCATAGTTTCTGGGGCGAGGCGGGATGGCCAGGCCGTGGCAGGGCATGCGGCTCGCCCTCTTCTCACGGGCTGCTTGCGAGCGGGAGTGTGACGCATGTGGACGGGGCACGTACCCTCAGAGCGCCGTGTGCGCGCGCAGCAGCTGTGATGTTGCTCTGTGTGCGCCGTGCAGCTTCCGATGGGAGAGTCCCCTCGGAGTTCGAAGGATGTGCCCGTCGCCCCCGAGGTCTGACGAAGTGTGCGTCGCTGTTTGCGCCGCCTCTGGACGGGCGTCGGCTTGCGTGGATATGTTGGGAGACGTGGCCTTTGACCGTTCCGCCAGCGGTCAGGGCAAACTGAGCCGAGCCTCGGCCAGCGGTGGGGCAGCACCATTGCTACAAAAACAAGGATATGAGTGGTTAAAATCATCATCATCATCATCATCATCATCATCATCATCATCATCATCATCATCATCATCATCATCATCATCATCATCAGCATCAGCATCATCAACATCATCAGCATCGTCATCATCAGCATCAGCATCGTCATCATCAGCATCATCATCATCACCATCATCAGCAGCATCAGCATTATCATCATCATAATCACAAACATAATCATCATCATCAGCATCAATATCACAATCATCATCGGCATCATCATCATTACCATCATCATAAACACCATCACCATCAATATCACCAGCACCACCATCATCAGCAGCAGCATCATCAGCGTCATCAGCTTGATCATCATTGTTATCATCATCATCATCATCATCATCATCATCATCATCATCATCATCATCATCATCATCATCATCATCATCATCATCATCAGCATCATCATCATCATCGTCATTATCAACAGCACCATCGTCATCACCATCACCACCGTCAGCAGCAGCAGCAGCACTACCATCATCGTCATCGTGGGCAGCATCACCATCATCATCATCATCAGCAGCAGCATCATCATCATCATCATCATCATCATCATCAGCATCAGCATCATCATCATCATCATCATCATCATCATCATCATCATCATCATCATCATCGACAGCATCATCATCATCATCATCCTTACCACCACCTAAATCACCATTATCACCATTCTTCATTATCAGCACCATCAGCACAATCATCATCAGCATCATCATCATCACCATCATAATTATCAGCACCATCAGTATCATCATCAGCATCATCAGCATCATCATCGTCATCGTCATCGTCATCGTCATAATACTCACCATCCTCATCATCATCATCATCATCGGCATCATCGACATCGCCGTCGTCATCATCAGAACCATCATCAGCAGCAGCATAATCGTCATTGCCACTATCATCATCACAAAAAACATTATTATCATAATCATCATCACTACTACCACCATCATCATCATCAACGTCGGCATCATCATCATCATGAGCAGCAGCAGCAGCATCGTCCTCCTCCTTCTCCTCCTCCCCCTCCTCCATACCATCATCACCATCCTCGGAGCCCGCCCCCCCACCGCGATCCTCTGGCCCAGGCCGCGGCGTCGGCGCCCATGCGGGCGCGGCGCGCGCGAAACCAGGGTCTCTCGAGGCAGTGGCGGCGCGGAGCCCGTAGCGTGCGCGCGCGCCCACCTCGCTGGTCGCCCCCTCCTGCCTGCTCCTCTTTGCGGGCGCACGCCAAAATGGATCACGGAGAAGCGTACGCACCTACCTCGCTTTTGACCACCCTCGCTTCCAAACGGGAGCCAAACGATATCAAGTCAGGCTGGTTGACGAAGAGGCGCGGGGTATGACGTGGTTTTGCCTGGAAGCGATAGTGGGTCAAATAATTCACTTCTGAATTACGGCGGGATCGTGTCGTGTCGAAAAGGGCGTCGGTTCTGACACCGCGTGGACCTTCCAGCCTTGACCGATCTGCAACGTTCCGATCGCCAAATCTGGGACACTGGCGGCTTTCAACCTTGAACGCCCGACTTGAGATCGACACAACATCATCACGACACGAACCGACCGTACGGATCCGTGAATCCGGGGCGTAAGAGCCAGATCCACGGAATGCACTCTAGAGACATGAGGCCCATGCTGCCCGAATTGGCGACGCAGCGCGCCGACTCCGCATGAAAGCGAGACCCGTTGCTGATCCACGCGCCTCAATCCATGTTTGCGCCACCTCGATATTGGTCTGCGCACATAAATACACACTTCATCAATCGAAAGCGGCATGCTAAATCGTACCATCTACTATGCCTCAAGCGTACCGTAACACCCAATTGCTCATCAATGAGATAGGACATGGGAGTAGAAGGTGCATCGTCCAAAGAAAAATCCTTTTTCCGTTACTCGGATGCTATAGTGCCCCACGTATGGGGCAGTCATATAGAGCGACGTCGCTTGAGCCCACGCGGCGTCGGGACGCAAGCGCGTCGCTCGTTTCTCGCCTTTGACCTTCGTTCAAAATACTTCTGCGAATCAGCCGATCCTGTCCGACCTGGTCCTCTCTGCGCAACTGGTCGCTCGTGTGCTGCACTTGCGCACCGTGCACAACCATCGCGCACGGTCAGGGGGCACGCAGTGAGAGCGCAGGGGGAGGACGCGATAGCCTCGAAAGATTATGTTGAGATAAGACGGTGGCGGCGTCGGGCCGCAGGCTGGGATGAGGATTGGGCCAGGATGCGTCTGGTGCATCAGAACACCGTGGGGCCTCGGAGGCCCCTAGCTAGTGTCCGACTTTCATATTGGCAGTAGCGCAGTATAGTCACAACTCCGAGTGGCAGGCTGCTGAAATTACACCGGTTCGTCGGAACATTATTATTGTTGTTTTTCGTCTCCTTCTCGATTGGCCGAGGAGGCATGAAGGGGTGGGTTCCACGAAGCACTGAAATCTTGCTGTGGACTGCGATAGTACAGATTCTCCGGTCGGTGGTTCTGCCTACCAAATCTACAAGCTTGGTCATCATACATCAGATCTGCCTGCATGATGAAGGGCCTGGCAACACTCTGAGAGCGCGGCAGCAGCGGCGACGACGGCGACGACGGCGACGGCAGCGCTGGCGCTGGTTTGTCATGAAGCAGATGGGTCCCGAAGGAAACGGGACCGGGCCACTCCCCCCAGGGCCAGCCCTTCGCACCGAGCCGCCCCAGGAAAGAAACCCTGGGGGGCGGCCCCCGGGAGCCCAACAGAACCTCCGAACAGCTCCATGTCCCTGCCCAGCTCCAGGCTCTGCGAGCGGTGACGTCGACGGCGGCAGCGACAGCAGCGACGACGACGACGACGACGACGACGACGACGACGACAACGACAGCGACGACGAGGACGGCGGCGACGAAGACGACGACGAGCGCCGAGCGGGCACGAGGCCGCGCCGAGGCGCAGCCTCCGTCGGAGGCACGGCCGCCGAGCTGAGGCGACGCGCGGCGGTCGCCGAGGGCGGTCGCCGAGGGCCGGCGCCGAGCGCTGGCGCCGAGCGCTGGCACGCCGCGCCGCGCCGGGCAGTGCCGCCCGCCGCGCCGCGCGCGCGCCCGCCGAGGATCCCACTCTCGAGGCTGCTCTGGAAGGCGGGGCCGCGGCGCGCCCGCCCGTGGTGAAGGGGGGGCTCACGGCGGCGGCCGCGCAGGCGCCGGCGCCTCCGCTAGGCGAATCCTCCTCCTCCTCCTCCTCCTCCTCCTCCTCCGCCTCCTCCTCCTCCTCCTCCTCCTCCTCCTCCTCCTCCTCCTCCTCCTCCTCCTCCTCCTCCTCCTCCTCCTCCTCCTCCTCCTCCTCCTCCTCCTCCTCCTCCTCCTGCTCCTCCCAGGTCAGAGGGTCGAGGAGGGAGGTTCGAAGAAGGAGGATCGAGGGCTGAGGACCGAAGAGGGTGGATTTGGGGTAGGCGAGGGTCGAGGACGAAGGATCCAGGAATGCGGGACCAGGGAGGAAGGGGTGAGGGGCTGGCGTTGCGCGCGCGGGTGCCCCCGTGCCCCCCCTTGGCCCTCCTCCCCTTTCCCCCTCGCCCCTCCCCCCCTCGCGCGCTCTCTGGTCGTTTTTCGTCGTCGTCCTTCGTTCGTCCGTCGTCCGTCGTGCCACTGGGCTCCTCCGTGCAGGTAAAAAAAAAAGTGTCCGTGGACGACTCCGCTGGCCCTCGGAGGTCTTCCCGCCTCGAGATGCCTTCCACCTCGGCTGCTCTGTGGAACTCCGGATGAACAGAAAAGGGAGGAGGTCCGTGCGCGCGCCACAGAGGGGGGTCCGGCGCCGATCCCAGAAGTCCGCCCGGACCTCCGAAGTATGATGTTGTGCCTCGTCGCCGCCCGCTCTGCATTGCTTCGCAATGCTTTGTGTTGCTTTGCATTGATCTGCATTGCTTTGCAATGTGGTGTGCTTTGAAAACCAAACACGCCTAGTCTTCGCACCCCGCTGCGGCGCCTGGTGGCTTCGGGTTGTAACTCGGGCCCCCGGCAGCCATTCGGAGCGGTCTGGATCCGGGCGCCCGCATAAAGCTCTCGACGAGAAGCTGATGGAGAGCATCCCGGAGGTCCCAGTCCGGGGCTCTTGCTCGAGACATCCTTGAAAGGTCGTCGAATCGCTCGCCGACGGAGGCCCCCAGCAGTTGGAGGAGGAAAAAGATAATGATGAGGGAAGCGCATGAGGCAGGAGCGAAAGGCAGGAGGGGGGGGGGGGGGGAAAGGCGAAGGAGGCAAGAGGCAGGGGCATAGGGAGGATGAGGAGGAGGAGTGATAAGGTAGCTCCTTGGAATGTTGACTCTCACCCTCTTGATGGCCCCCCTCATGGCCCTCGCCCTTCTGATCCTCGCCCTCATGATCCTCACTCTCCTGATTCTCGCTCTCCTCACCCTCACCCTCCTGCTTATGCTTCACGATCCTGATCCCCACCCTCTTCATGGCTCATTATCATTATCCTGATCCTCGCTCTCGTGATTCTCACTCTGCCGATCCTCACCCTGCCGATCTTCCCTCTCCTGCTCCAAACTCGCCCGATCCTCACCTCTTGCTGATCTTCACTATCCTGATCCTCGCCCTCCTGGCCCTCATTCTCCACTTTCTCACGCTCCTGCTCCACGCTTGCCTACAAATGAGCCGCGTGACTCTCACTTGCCTGATCCTCCCCCTCGCGAGCCTCGCCGTGCTGATCCTTATCCTCCTCATCCTCACCGCCGCACCACCGCCTTCCGCGCGCGCCCCTTCTCAAATACACAGAAACTCCCGATCAACCGCAGAGCGGCTGCTACTCGTATTTTTGGCTGGAGCCAACCATCCTCCTCCTCCTCCTCGATCCCGCTTCTGGGACCACACCCCACGCTTCTCGATGAGCGCGGCGGGGGTGATTCAAGTACGAAATCGACTACAGAATCGATGTACTCCAGAATTTATGTATTCGTCGAACCCTCGAGAAATGACGTAGAGTGCCCCGCTGATCTACGAACATCATGCGTGCTTCTTTCATAGAGCCGACGCCCAAAAAAACAACCACAAGGAACCTTGCACAAGACGCCTCTGGGGCCACGATCCCGCGTAAATTATACCACAGTCGCACGCTCGAGGCTACGATCCCTAGTAAATTACACCACGTTCGCCCCCCGAGGCCACGATCTCCCATAAATTACACCGCATTCGCGCCTCCAGGGCCACGATCCCGCGTACATTACACCACATTCGCGCCCCCGAAGCCACGATCCCTAATCGCGCCATTCGCGCCCCCGAGGCCACGATCTCCTACAAGAGGCCCCAAGAGGCGCCCAAGACGCGCCCAAGAGGCCTCCAAGAAGCCCAAAAGATACCCCACGAGGCCCCAAGAGGCCCCCAAGAGGCGCCCAAACCGCCCCCAAGAGGCCCCCAAGAGGCTCCCCACGACACCCCAACACATCTACAAGAGGCCTCAGACACATAACCCAGGGACGGTGGCGGAATGGGCCAAAGGCCCATTCCGCCGCCGCCGCCCCGTTGATTCATCACAGGAGTGCCTGGCGTGCTGGACTTCTTACGGTTTTGGCTTTGGAGATCTCCCTGGCGCTTCGGCCCGTCTTGCCGGAGCCCCCGCAAGACCCATAGGACGCCCAATGTTCCTCCAAGACGGCTCAAGATGGCCTCCCAAGATGGCCACGTTGGCCCAAGATGGCCTCCAAGATGGTCCCAGGTGGCCTCCAAGTCCGCCGAATATGTTCCAAGACGGCCTCCAAGACGGCCTCAGAGAGTCCAAGATAACCCCAAGTTCGCCCAAGAAGCCTCCAAGACGCCTCCAAGACGGCCCAAGAGGCTTCCAAGGGGTCCAGGAGGGCCCGAAGGGGCCAAAATCATTGATGTTCCTTAGATGTTTGAAGGATTTTGGAATGTGTTTCTTCTCTGCATTCCGACTGCCCAAAACGGCCCAATAGGCCCCCAAGATCGCCCAAGAGGCCCCCAAGAGGGCCCCATGACGGCCCAAGAGGCCTCCAAGACGGCCCCAAGAGGGCCCCAAGACGACCCCAAGAGGCCTCCAACACGCCCAAGATGGCTTCCAAGACGCCCAAGATGGCCTCCAAGACGGCCCCGAAGCGCCCCAAGAGGGCCCCAAGTCGGCCCAGAAAGGCCCCCAAGACGGCTCCCGACGGCGTCAGACGTGCCAGGAACCCACCAAGATGGCCGAAGGTGGCTCGAAGCTGGCCCAAGACGGTCCAAGAGGCCTCCAAGAGGGCCAGAAGAGGCCAAAAACATGTATGTGTATGGGTTTGTTGAAGGATTTTGACATTTGCAACTTTTCGGCCTTCCAACAGCCCGAGAAGGCCCGAGAGGCTCCCAAAGATCGCCCAAAGATCGCCCAAGAGACCTCCAAGATGGCTCCAGAGCGGCCCAAAAGGGCCCCAAGACGACCCCAAGAGCCCCCCAAGACGGCCCAGGAGGCCTTTAAGACGCCCCAAGGTGGCCTCCAAGACGGCCCTGGAGCAATACAAGGGGACCCCAAGTCGGCCCAGAAAGGCCCCCCAACGGCTTCCGACGGCGTCTGACGGACCAGGAGCCCACCAAGACGGCCGAACATGGCCCTAAGATGGCTCAAGACGGCCCAAGAGGCCTCCGAGAGGGCCTCCAGGAAGGCTCGAAAAGGCCCAATTCATTGATTTCCCATGGGTTTTTGAAGGATTGTGGCATTTGCTTTTGCTCGGCCTTCCGACGGCCCGAGACGGCCCAAGTGCTCCCAAAGATCGCCCAAGAGGCCCAAGACGGCCCCAAGAGGCCCCCAAGACGGCCCAAGAGGCCTCCCAGACGCTCAAGATGGCCTCCAAGACGGCCCAAGAGCCCTCCAAGACGTCCTCCAAGAAGGCCCGAAAAGGTCAACATGGCCTACAGACGGCCAAGATGACCGTCAAGATGCCCACGTGTTCCCCGAAGGCTTTCCAAACCGATTCGGGGAACACATGGTCCGATAGCTTGGCAGGTCTGGCCTCAACGTTCGGCCACATAGGCGCTTCCAAAAAGGCAGGGGGCGGCGGTGATTCGCCGTAGGTGTCTTCGATAACGCCAACGTTTCAATATGCGCTGATGACTCCTATCCGCCCCCGCATGCTGTCCTCACGTGCGCCAGGGCAGCGCCGATGGAGAGGGGGCCAGCGGCAGGGGGCGAAGCCCTTACGGAGAAAAAAAGAGAGAGAGAGAGAGAAAGGAAGAGAGAAAGAAAGAGAGAGTGTAGGAGGCCTGGGAAAAAGGACACCAACACCAACACGGGGGGGTGCCTCCACAGGGGGAAGGTGATCCTAGATTTCGGTGTTGGTGGTAATATTTCTGCCACCTTTGAAGCCAGACTGTTACCACCATCACCGAATTCGGGATCGTCTTCCCTCGATGGAGGCACACCGCCGATATTGGTGTTGGTGTCAACCTCTAGACCTGCGAGATTGTGGGGCGAAGGTGGAGAGAGGGGCACTGGGAGAGAGGCGAGAGCACACTGAGACGGGGGCGCCCCGGCTGGGAGGGGATCGGGAAGTGCACGCCCGATCGGCATCTGGGGGACCAGGGGCAGCCTTGCCAGCAGGAGTGGGCCAACCAGTGCCGTGCCACTCAGGTGCGCACCAGCACACTCCTCCTCCTCCTCCTCCTCCTCCTCCTCCTCCTCCTGCTCCTCCAAGTCGCATACAGATCCTCCCGGACCGGAGCCTCACGATCTTCGCACGGGGGCTGAATGTAGTATCTCCGAAGTGCACTGTGAAACTAGATCATGTCATGCAGTGAGGCGGACGGCGCCTTCTTCTGCGCTTGCCGAGCTTACTTTTCTGCAGGCGAGCCGTAGTTGGCCCCGCACACTCAGGGGATGGACCAGGTCACATGGCGCCAGCCGCGCGAAGATATGCGCAGCTCGCAAACTTGCAACAGCTCTCAGAACGGCAATTATGCACACGGCCGATCTGGACCACGTGGCAAGACTCGCGAGCGTGAGGCGCGAACACAGCAGCTGCCATCCTGAAGCCCAGGATGGCCTTGGCCAGACACAGCGGGGACAACGGTGGTGCAGTGGTGGCTTCAGCGGCTGCGTACCGAGCACGGCCGCGAGGCATGGGCTGGCGTGCCATCAAGTCCTCAAGAGTCTTCAACCCTCAGCCTTGAGCAGTATTGCCAATGCCCCATCAAGGGGCTCAGAGACCCCAGTGCCCGATTTCCCGGTGCTGATCGCGTGACTCTCGGGGTGTGTCGCGTGTTGGGGGCTTGTCGAATGACCTTTCCTGAACCCAGACAGCGCGAAGATGGTCCAAGAGGATCAAAAGATGCACAAAGACGGCTCAAGAGGGCTCTGAGACGACGACCATAATGCGCTCAAAGACGATCAAGATTGCATCATGGCCCAAGAGGCCCTCAAGACGCCCCAAACATGCAAAGGGGGGCGTCCAAGAGGGCCCCCTCAGAAAATTGCAAACGGTGGCCCCGGTTAAATGTTTGAATGATGTTTAGCGGTCTCGCCTTTACGGGTCTCCCACGCTCAAAGACGGCTCAAGAGGCATCAAGATCGCCCCGAGACGGTCCAAGATACCCCAAAGGGGGCCTCAAGAAGGCCTAAGAGGGCCCCAAAGGGTGGCCCAGGGGACTCCCAAGAAGGACCAAGAATCCTCCAAAGGCGTCCCAGGGAGGGCCAAAGGGGAGGAAAGCAAAGGGGCCTCAAAACCTTTTCCCCCAAAGCTCCCTCTGCAAGAAGACCCCCAACGTGCCCCCCAGGAGACCCCCTGAAGCGCCCAGGAGGCCACAAGAGGTCCCTGCGCGGGACCTCAGAGGAGGCCTCTAAGGGGCCCCTCAGAGGCCCCCGACCCGAGAGGCCCCGAAGAGACCCCCCACACGGGGCCCAAGCCTCCAGCAGGCCTCTGAGAGGCACCCCGTGAGGGCCCAACGGGCAGCCCAGGCACGGCGGCGGCAGGGGCCGCAGGCCGCAGCGGCCGCGGCAACGAGCACGGGAGCCGCCGACCTGTCCAGGGACCAGCGGACTGGCTCCCCTCTGCGAGGCCCGGGCAGCCGGCGAGCAGAAGAAGACGAAGAGCCCAGACATCCGACGGTGGGATTTTATCCAGCGCGCGGCCCCAGCGGTCCCAGCCACCTCTAGAAGAGGAAACAAAAACGCCATGAACAAAAGCTGTTGGCGCTCCGCGAGGCTTTCTTGGATCCGCGCCGGACCCCCCTCCCTGGCGCGCGGAGCGCGCCAGGGGCCGCGCCGGAAGCGCCGCCAGCGGGTCCCGGGCGCGGATCCAGGAAACGCGGAGAGCAAGTGTATGTTTAGATAGTTCTGTCTTCTTCGATTCAATGCGCGGCCCCAGGGAGGTCCCAGCCGCTTCCCCGGGGAGAGTGCTTCGTCCCGTCAACGGGCCCCGGAGGCCGAGGTCGTGAAGAATGGCTGGGAGCTGAAACATCGTGTCGTCGGAGCGCTGGGAGCAAGGCGGCGGCCCCTGGCAGGGCGAGAGCCGGCCGCGAGTGGCAGGGGCCACGCGGGGCCGTGCTCTGCTCACGTGAGCAGCACGGCCTGGCTCGGGCCTGGCGGCATCCCGACTACGAGGTAGCCCCTGGGCGTGCTGAAGTTCGACTTCGGGGAGACGTCGCCCAGCATCGCCTCGAACAGGTCAGGCACCCTCACCCAAGCGGGGGCGTACTTGTACCGCGCCACGTCCATTACCAGGGCACGGTCCGAGGCGCGGTCGTAGGCGCCGATGGGGCTGTGGTGCCCCAGGCCAGCCTGCCCGAGCAGGGGCCTGGCAAAGTTGACGGCGACGAAGCGGAGGGGACTGTGCTCAAACGCCTGCACCATCGCTGGGGGAACAAAAAGTGGCATAAACGTAAAAACTCGGAGGTCCGCGCGGATTTCTCGGATCGGCGCTGGACCCCCCTCCCTGGCGCGCGGAGCGTGCCAAGGGCGGCGCCGGAGGCGCCGCCGGGGGGGCCCAGCGCCGATCCGAGAAATCTGCGCGGACCTCCGAGTTTTTATGTTTATGCCACTTTTTGTTCCCCTAATCGCCGCGCGGAACTCGTCCGTGGAGGAGTTCGCCGCCCGGACCGCCTGCACCTCCAGCCCTCGACAGGACAGGAAGGCCCCCACCTGCTCCAGGGACCCCTTATACGGCTGCGTACCCGCCGCCACGCACGGCGCCGCGCTGCCGTTCCACACGTTCTCCTGGTCCCAGTAGTAGCTCGGGAACACCCTGCCCCCGAAGGAGGCGGAGAACTCCCTGGACAGGGGCCTGCTGAGCCCCTGAGAGGCGAGCGCGTTCAGCAGCATCACCGCGGTGGTCGGCCCGCACATGCCGGGGAGCTCGGTGGTGAAGACCGGGGCGACCTGCCAGTAAGGCCGATCGTGGCTCGCGCCCTTGATCAGGGCGGCGCCCTCGGACGTGTTCATGTAGACCAGGTCCACGGTGGCGGTGGAGGGCCAGGCCAGCAGCGCCAGAGATGCCGCGGTCCTCCGCAGCACCCGTCTCGGCGCCCATGGGCCAAGAGCGCACACCATGGCCGAGGGATCGCGCTAACGGGCCGCGTTTCCGCGGGAGCGTCGCTGGCCTGGCGCACGTGGCAGAACTGAGCCAACTACACTTGACATCACGCTCCACGCCGAAATGCTGCCAGAAGCAGGGTCAAAAACAGAACGCCAGCCCTCATTCAGCGCAGGTGCTGCATCATTCCCAAGGGCTCCCAACTTCGCGCTTCGCGCTGCGCGAAGCGCGAAGTGCGAATAACTTCGCGCTCTCGCGCCGCCTCCCAGGGGAAAAGAGGAGGATGAGGAGGAATCGGAGCCGAACCGCGAAGCGCGAAGCGCGAATAACTTCGAGCCCTCGAGGGCGGCCTTGCTACTCCTGTCCCAACCCATCCCAAGGGGTCTGGACGGGCGAGGCCGCGGGGCCGCGAGGAGTCAGAGGGTCCGTCTTGGCCCAAGATGGCTTCCCAAACGGTCCCAGATAGAGCTGATGAAGCTGGCCCGAGAGGACAATCATCACTCAAACTGCCACCAGGAAGGCTCCAAGCCAAGGACGCACCCAAGAGGTAAAACTGCCAAGCAAACGAAGAAACGTACAAACGCATTGCTTCTCGAACGTGTGCTTCTGGATTGCTTCTGAGGCCCCAGCGTGGCTTGAGAAAGGCCCTTGAAGGCCAAACTACGAACCCAATCGAGAACCAAGGGATGCCCAATATGATACGATTCGGAATCCAAGGAGCTATAAGTCAAGACATCGATCGTTAAAAAAGAAGGCGCTTCAAATACCTAGAGATATGGAAATCCAGATATACAAAATTTCAAACAAAAACATGGATCACATCACTGGAGGGGCGGGAGGCTTAGGAAACGGACCTTTCCCGTCATAGTGAAAAGCAGGACGCCATCTTTGCTACGGTCAGGCTGCCAAAATAAGGACCGACAAATGAGGAACGAAGCCCCGGTTTGGCCCCAGAAGCGCCTGCGTGCACGAGGAGGGCTAGAAGAATGACCTACCGAACAGCGAGCCCATTCCGATCCCGTATCGATCCTTTCTTCCAGCGTCCTACCTGCGCCGAGGCGAGAGCTCTGGCCAAGGCTGGTTCACGTTGCGACGACGTCGGCGTTTTTTCTTTTCTGGCACTGCGCGGACTGCCCCTGCGAGCAGCTTGCTCTCAGGCTGGCCCAGGCCTGGACCTAAACAGCGTCTTTTGTTTTCGTTTTGCTTTCGTTTTCCCTCGTTTTGTCTTGAATTCGTCTTCGCTGCAGAACGACATCGAAACGAAAACGGCCCACGAAATCGCCCAAACACCGTTTAGGTCCACGCCCGGGTTGGCCCGACCCAACACGCCAGCCAAACGGGGGAGCTGTGGACCGACGACGCACACACGCACACTCTTGGCGGCCTCGGCCTCGCGCGCAGCGTCAGGGCGGAGTAAGGTCGGAGCCGGTGCGCGCGCGGCTGGGCCCTCACGCGGGATCGCTTTGAATCCCATGCATGCCCGCAGCTGCAAGCCGTCTGGGCGTGGATGGCGGGGAGGTGGCACGCCGCCCAACGCTTGGACGTCCCAAACAGGGACGTAGCGCGAGAGCGCAGAGGAGGGGCATCACCATCTGGGCGTGGATGGCGGAGAGGTGACGCGCCGCCCGACGCTGAGCCTTCCAAGCAGGGACGTAGCACGAGGACGTGGCACGGGATAACACCCGCCGACAGACGGTGCGAGAGTGGTGAGGGTGGTGATACGCTGCAGACGCGCACTCACACTCAGGGTGAAGAAAAGCCCAGCCCCGCACGGGCGGGAGGAAGAACGGCTCCCCTTGAACGGCTTGAGCCAGTCATCCAGGGATGGCGAGAACGAGGACACGGACGAGGAAGAGGATGAGGACGACGTCGTCGATGTCGAAGACGACGACGAGGACGGCACAGACAGCGACGACGTCGACGAAGACGACGACGACGACGAGAACTTTGCGGGCGACGACGACGGCGAGGCGCCCTGACCCGGAGGCACCTGCTGCACGGTTGAAGGCAGGCCGTCGGCCCGCTCCCCGCTTGCGGCGCCCTGGCGGGGCGGTGGCGCCGTCATCAGCACCATCATAACTATGACCATAATCATCAGCATCATCATCGTCATCGTCATCATCATCATCATCACCAGCACCAGCACCGTCATCATCACCACCAGGATCATGATCATCATCATGATCATCGTCATCATCACGATCATCATCATCAGCATCATCATCATCACCACCACCATCATCGTCATCAACACCATCACCATCACCATCATCATAATTATCATCACCACCACCAGCACACCGTCATCATCATCATCAGCATCATCATCAGCATCATCACCAGCATCATCACCAGCATCATCATCATCATCATCATCACGATCATCAGCATCACCATCATCATCACAACCACCATCATCACCATCATCATCAGGATCAATCATGATCATCATCACCATCGTCATCATCACCATCGTCAACCATCGTCATCACACTCATCATCATCACCATCACCATCACCATCAACAAAAACAATCATCACCATCATCATCACCACCATCATCATCAGCACCGTCATCATCGCCATCATCATCGTTATCCCCATCATCACCACCACCAGCACCGTCGCCAACATCATGATCATCACCATCATCACCATCATCATCATCACCACCACCAGCACCGTCATCATCACCATCATCAGCATCATCACCAGCAGTATCATGATCATCATCAGCAACCATCATTACGATCATCATCATCACCATCATCATAACCACCACCATCATCACCACCAGCATCATGATCATCATGATCATCATCACCATCGTCATCATCACCATCGTCATCATCACCATCGTCATCACCATCGTCATCACACTCATCATCATCACAATCACCATCACCATCAACAAAAACCTCATCAAAATCATCTTCACCACCATCCATATCATCATCATCAGCACCATCATCATCGCCATCATCATCATCGCAATCCCCATCATCACCACCAGCAGCATCATCGTCAACATCATGATCATCGCCATCATCACCATCATCATCATCATCACCATCACCATCACCAGAATCGTCAGCATCAGCATCAGAGTCATCATAATCATCATCATCAGCATCAGAATCACCACCATGATCATCATCAGCAGCAGCGTCATCAATATGATCATCGTTTTCATAATCACCATTACCGTCATCATCATCACCACAAGTAACTGCATCATAATCAACGTCTTTTCCATCATCACCATCACTACTTCCGCCATCATCATCATCATCATCATGATAATGATACTGATGATCATCATTATTATCAGTACCATCAACATCATCACCATTCTCACCAGCAACATCATTATACTCATCAACGCCAGTTCGATCATCATTATCACCATCATCATCACCATCATCATCATAATCGCCATGATCAGCATCATAGCAATCAGCATCATCACCAACATCATCATCGTCACCATGACCGTCATCATCACCATCATCATAATCCTCATTTTGATCACCATCGTCATCTTCATTTGCATCACCATCATCCACATCAGCATGATCATCATCATCACCATCATTTACAACACCATCTTCATCATCGTCGCACAAATCAGTATCACAATCATTATCACCATCATCACCATCATCATCACCATCATCGTCAGCATCACGGTCATCATCATCATGGTTATGACCATCACCATCGTCACCACCAGCATCATCATCAATATCATTATCATCACCAGCATCATCAGCATCACCATCTGCATCATCATCACCGTCAGCATCACCATCATCATCATAATCACCATCATCATCAGAACCGTCGTCATCAGCATCATCCCCCATCACCATCATCCAAATCAGCATCGCCATTGTCACCATCATCAACATACTCAACACAAGCATCCTCATCACAAACAGCTTCATCAACATGATCGTCAGCATCATCATCAGCAGGATTGGCATCAGCATCATACCCATCATCATTATCATCACGATCACAATCACCATCAACATCATCGCCACCATGTTCATCTTCAGCACCATTATTATCGTTATCACCATTACCATCACCGGCATAATCACGATCATGATAAATACCGTCATCTGCATCAACATTATGATCATCAGCACGATCATGACTACCATCATCAGTATCATCATCATCAGCATCATCCTCATCATCACCATCATCAACATCCCCATCACCAGAATCATCAATTCAATCAGTATCAGCGTTCGCATTAGCATCGTCACCATCATCGTGATCGCCATCATCATCATCACCATCATCATCAGAATTATCATCATCACCATGATCGTCATCATCTTTATCATCATGACCATCACCATCATCGTCATCACCAACATCATCACCATCATCATCGACACCATCATCGTCAGCATCATCATGATCATCACCATCATCACCATCAGCACTATAGCAATCATCGTCATCACACTCACCAGCACCACCATTATCTTCATCATGAGTATCACCATGATCAACATGACCATCACCACCGTTATCAGTATCATCGCCACCATCATCATTATCGCAACCATCAGCATCATCATCATCATCACCACCATCATCAGTATCATCCGCATCCCCATCAATGTCGCCACCTTCATACGCATCACAAGCATCATCACCATCAGTACAAGCATCATCATCAACGTGATCAGCCTCAACATCATCGGCATCATCAACATCGTCATCATCAGCATCACATCACCATGAGCATGATCATGATTATCACGACCATTATCACCGTCACCAGAAACAGCATCACAACCATCATCATCACCCCCACCCCCACAATCATCACCATCATCATAGCCATCATCACCATTGTTATGATCATCAGCATCAGCATCAGTATCATCATCAGCATGTTCATCACCGCCATCAGCACCTTAATCATCATCACCAACATCATCAGCAAGCACATCCCCATAATCATCATCATCATCAGCCTCCTCCTCATCATCATCATCATCAGCATCATCATCATCGACACCATCATCATCGTCACAATCATGATAAGCAGCAGCATCATCATCAGCATCATCATCATCAGCATCGTCATCAACGCCAGCATCATCATAACCATCAGCATCATCATCATCAGCATTATCAGCCTTAAAATTTCATCACCACCATCAACAGCATCATGCACATCCCCATCGATGTCGCCACCTTCATACGCATCACAAGCATCATCACCATCAGTACAAGCATCATCATCAACGTGATCAGCCTCAACATCATTGGCATCATCAACATCGTCAGCATCAGCATCACATCACCATGAGCATGATCATCATTATCACGACCATTAGCATTGTCACCAGAAACAGCATCACAACCATCGTCATCACCCCCACCCCCATTATCATCACCACCATCATAGCCAGCATCACCATCAGCATGTTCATCACTGCCATCAGCACCTTAATCATCATCACAATCATCATCAGCAAGCACATCCCCATGATCATCATCATCATCATCATCATCATCACCATCA
>CAUYUJ010009780.1:352005-378749 GCA_963575745.1 Prorocentrum cordatum
ATATTAGCCCCCCCCTCCCGCGTACTGTTTTTTACCCACAGGATTCCCTGGAGTTGGGTTCTCGCCTGCATTTTGTTCCAAAATGCTGCTCTCGCTAAGGCGCCGGCCTCATTTTCGGGCTCCGCTCGTTCCGAATCGTGCTCCCGCTGCAGCGCTGGCCTCATTTCCGTGCTTCCGCTCGTTCCGAGTCGTGCTCCCACTGCAGCGCTGGCCTCATTTCCGCGATTCCTCTCGTTCCGACTCGTGCTCCCCCTGCAGCGCTGGCGTCATTTCCCGTGCCATGCCACGGCATGCAATGCAATGCTAGGTTGATACTACGCTTTGCGGTGCTCTTCTGCGCCATGCCATGCCGTGCTCTACAATGCATCGCGTACCCTTTCGGGCTCATTGCCCTGCTCGACATTCGACTGTGCGAGTAGAGAGGGGATCTACGCCATGGTAAGGGATGGGAGGGAGGGGTAGGATGTCAGATATGACGCGAGCGCATCTAGCTTGCCCTCACCTCCTCTCCCCCTCCTCTCCCCTCCTCCGACTCCTCCTCCCCCGCCCTCCTCCCTCCTACTCCCTCCTCCTTTTCCTCTTCCTCCTCCAGTTTCTCTCTCCTCCTCCTACTCCTCCTACTCCTCCTCCTCCTCCTCATCCTCCTCCTCCTCCTCCTCCTCTTCCTCCTCCTCGTTGTCTGACAGTCTGTTGGCCCGTGGAGGGCCCAAGGGAACCAAAAAACAGCGCAAAGCTCAAGACACATTCCTTTCAGAACGCGCATACTTCATGGCGAATTCTAGATCGGCCTCTCCAGCGCTGGCCAGCATTGGCTCGTCGTCAGAATCGCTGCCCATGAGCTCCAAGAGCTCATACTCGTCGGAATTCAAGTCCTCCTCGGGAGGGCAGCCGCGAGGTCTCCTCCTCGCGATCCTCCTCCATCTTCGTCCTCCTCGCTCTGATGTACTGTTCCTCCTCCTCCTCCTCCGCCTCCTCCTCCTCCTCCTCCTCCTCCTCCTCCGCCTCCTCCTCCTCCTCATACCCTTTGTTCTCCATCTGCCACCGTGCCTCTGGGCACGGAGTTGGCGTCCCCAGGTCCTCAGCCCAGTCCTTGAAGCCTCAGCCCTCACTCCCGAAGAGCCCTGCGGGCGCCCGGACACCGCATCCTCAAGTCTCCCAGGGCTTGGCGCGTGCCCCCTGGGGCTTCCCGCGTGCCCCCTCGGGCTCCGCCCAGTGGTGGCACGTGGCCTCCTCGGGCCCAAAGGGCACCGAGACGGGCCGTGAGGGCCCCAAAGAGGCCCCGAAGACGGCCGTGAGGGCCCCGAGTCGCCGAACGATCGCTCGAAGACTTCCGAAATGGCATCCAGATTGCCCAAGAGGCCTCCAAGGCGCCCCAAGAGGTCTTCAAGAGGCCTCCCAACAAGAGGCCAAAATCATTGAGTTTCAAAGAGGTGTCTGAAGGATTCTGGCGTTCTCGCCGTTTCGGCTTCCCGACGCTCCCAGACGGCCCTGGAGGCCCCCAAGACCGCCCCAAACCGGCCCCAGGGGACTCCAAGCGGGCCCCAAAATGACCCAAGAGGGCCCCAACAGAAGCCCAAGAGAAGGAACACGAGCTGAAAATCCGAGCCTTCCGCCCCAAGAGGCCCCCAGGAGGCCCCAAAAGGAGCCCAGGAGACCCCAAGAGGCCCCAAAGAGGCACCCAAGAGCCTAAAAGAGGCGCCCAAACGGCCCCAGAACGGCCTCCAAGATGCGTCAAAACTGCTTCCAAGAGGCCCTCGAGCCCCCTCCCACGAGATCCCAACGAACATCGAATAGGCTTCATTACCACAACTCAGGCACGGTAGCAGGATGGGCCGAAGACCATGAGATCCGCCGCCCCCTGTTGATTTATCAAAGGGGTGCCTGGCAAGCTGGACTTCTTACGATTTGGATGTGGTTCTCTTCTCAAAGAACTCCCCTGGGGGCTTCGGCCCGTCCCGCCAGCCACCCAGAAAGCTGTTGAAAATGTACCTGTCAATGCCTTTCCCGCAAGATGGCCCAAAATGGGCTCCAAGACGGCGTAGATGGCCCGAGAGGGTCTCTAAGTTCGCCCAAGATGGTCCAAGACGGCCTCCAAGGCGGCCCAAGAGGGTCCAAGATACTTCCAAGTCCGCCCAAGAAGCCTCCAAGACGGCCCAAGACAGCCCAAGAGGTGCCCAAGAGGCCTCCAAGACGGCTCAAGAGGCCTCCGATAGGTCTTCCAGGAGGGCCCGAAGAGGTTCAAATACCTGATGTTCCTGAGGCGTTGTTGAAGGATGCTCGTATTTCCTCCTTTTCGGCCTTCCGGTGGCCCAAGACGCCCCAAGAGGGCCCCAAGATCGCCCCCAGAGCGCCCAAGAGGCCTCCAAGATGGCCTCAGGACGGACCTCAAGACGGCCCAAGAGGCCACCAAGACAGGGCCCCCAGTAGGCCCAAAGAGGCCCCGAAGGCAGCTTCCGGCGGCGTCAGACGGGCCCGGAGCCCACCACGACGGCCCAAGATGGCTCTAAGATGGCCAAAGACGGCCCAACAGGCCCCCAAGGGGCCTCCAAGACGACCCAAGAGGCCTCCAAGAGAGCCTCCAGGAAGGCCCGAGGAGGCCAAAATCATTGATTTCTCTTAGGCTGTTGACGGGCTCTGGCATTTGCTTCTTTTCGGCCCTCCGACGGCCCGAGACAGCCCAAGAGCCCCGAAAGATCGCCCAAGAGGCCTCCAGGATGGCTCCAGAACGGCCCCAGAACCGCCAAAGAGGCCCCCAAGACGGCCCCAACAGGGCCCCCAGACGGTCCAGGAGGCCTTCAAGAGGCCCAAGATGGCCTCCAAGACAGCCCTGAAGGGACCCAGGGGGGTTTCAAGTCGCCCCAGAGCGGCCCCCAAGACGGCTTCCGACGGCGTCAGACATGCCAGGAATGCCCTGAGACAACCACAGAGGCTCCCGAAAAGCTCCCAGAGAACCCCAAGAAGCCCAAGGAGGCCCCCAAGATGCGTCCAAGAGGCTCCCAGGGAGCTCCCAGGAGGCCCAAAGAGTGCCCCAGAGGCTCCCAAGATGCCCCACTCCCCCTCTCCTCCTCCTCCTCCTCCTCCTCCTCCTCCTCCTCCTCCTCCTCCTCCTCCTCCTCCTCCTCCTCCTCCTCCTCCTCCTCCTCCTCCTCCTCCTCCTCCTCCTCCTCCCTCCTTTTCCTCCTCCTCATCCTCCTCTTCCTCCTCCTGATATTCCCCGCCATCCTCCCACGAGTGTTCACCGAAGGGTTTCGACGACGGTTGGGGGAACACATGGTCCGATAGCTTGGCAAAGCTCTTGCCACAACGCTCGGCCACATGGGCGATTTCAAGAGGCAGGGGGCGGCGGTGATTCGCCGTAAATATCTTCGATAAATGACTCCCCCCTGTCGCACCCCGAGACGCCTGTAAGCCGGGCATGCCGTTTCGCCTGATAGCGCCCCACCATCTATGATCATGAAACTGAACATGTGCAGCAGCTTCACGGATGGCGGGCGGATATTTTTCAAAATGTAACTCGTGCCCTAGCGCCGCGCACACGCGTCTTCAAACTTTCGCAAGGAATTGCGGATGGAGGGCGGGTGTTTTCAAACTGTGGCGCTCGCCTTGGCACTGCACACACACGTTCGCCTTGAAGAGTGCAAGAGTTGCACGCATTGAAGGCTGATCGGCTTCAATGTGTGGTTCTCGCCTTAGCACCTTGCACATTCGCCTGAAACGTTTGCAGGAGTCTCACGGGCGGAGGGTGGGTGGTTTTCAATACGTGGCTCTCGCATTTGCGCCACGCACAGTCGCCTTACAAGTGTGCGAAATGTCTCACGAATGCAAGGCAGGCAATTTTCAACATGTGGCCCTGGCCTCAGCGCCGCACGCATTCGTTTTAAGATCGCAAGGGCTTCACGGATGGGAGGCGGGTCGGATCCAAAATGTAGCGCTCGCCTTAGCGCCGTTCACATC
Organism: Prorocentrum cordatum; assembly: GCA_963575745.1. Classification (NCBI taxonomy): domain Eukaryota; class Dinophyceae; order Prorocentrales; family Prorocentraceae; genus Prorocentrum; species Prorocentrum cordatum. The sequence goes on from CAUYUJ010009780.1 coordinate 355,960, forward strand.
CGTCCTGAACATGCCTAAGGGCTTCACGGATGGAGGGAGGTGGTTTTCAAAATGAAACGCTCGCCTTAGCGCCGCGCACATCGTCTTACCAGGTCGAGGGCGGGTCGATTCCAAAATGTGGTTACAGCCCCAGCTCCGCGCACATCCGTCCCAAAAGTTTGCACGCGTTTTTCCAGGTATGGATCACGCCTTAACGCCGCGCACATTCGTCTCAAAGTTTAGACGGGACAATGGTTTATTATGGCTGGCGTCCTTGACATGGTGTCACGGCACGATTTGTGATTTTCAGGGCGCAACGGCAACGTTGATTCGCAGCGCGGAAGTCCCAGGAATCGTAGTCTGGCACGATTCAGGACCGTCAGGACGCAACAGGGATCCTCCTCCTCCTCCTCCTCCTCCTCCTCCTCCTCCTCCTCCTCCTCCTCCTCCTCTTCGTCCTCCTCCTCCTCCTCCTCCTCCTTCCCCCTTCCAGCTTATGGTGGTGGTGGACAACAGGCCCATCACCACGAGGACCCCACGAGCCGACGAAAAACACCACACAGGGCAGTCACCGCAACGTTTGGTCGCCGCCGGAGTCCTCGGAGGAGCCCGCCGGCACGCCCGCAACGTCCCCCGCCTCGCCCCCGTAAGCCGCGGGCATCCGCGGCGCTGGCATGGAGGACGAAGCCGCGCCGCGCACCTCGCGAGGCTGCGCGGCAGGCGCTGCGCGCCGCCGCCGTCGCCGCCGACGCCGCCGCGGCCTTCGGTCCTTGGTCGGCGGTCGTCGGTCATCGGTCTTCGGTGGACGGTCCCAGACCCTCGATGTCTGGATATTTCCACAAAATCGACCCCCTCCCTAGGACCAGCTTCTCATCATGAGTCGTTCTTTGGCCGTCCCGAGGCCTGGGGAGGGCCCCCGGAGACCGAAATAACAAAAAACCTCCGGTTGTGATTTCATCACAACGCAGGGGGTCTGGGGTGGTCGGTGGTCGGTGGTCGGTGGACCGTTGTCGGTCGCCGGGTTTCGGTCACTGGTCGTCGGTCCTCGATCCTTGGATCGTCCGCCGGTACGCGCCGCCGCACCAGTCGCCGCCGCCGCCGCCCACGCCGCCGTGGAGCCCCCACTTGTCAGGAAAGATGATTATTGATCCCCCCCCGCTCTGGTGCACAATGCGTTGTCCATTGAAGCGCCCACCCTGGGGGCTCGCACCCTGTTTTTTTCTTGCTCAAAACGGCCACCCGGTTTTGTACCACGAAAAATCGTGAGGCTCAGAACGGGCCCGTGGCCCCCGACCAACAACAACAACAACAACAACAACAACAACAACAACAACAACAACAACAATCATGTTAAGACTGTTCGCCCTTATCTGTTCAAGTGTAGAATAACGCGAATTTCCCAAACCCTCGATACCCGCCCTTTTCGTCTTCGACCGAACCCTTTTTGGGGGGTATGATGTTCATCCGTGAAGGCCGGGCCCCGGCAAGCGGCGGGGCGGCCGCGGACCGTCGGCCTGGCCAGCGGCAGCGCTGATCGGCGGGGCGGCCGCGGACCGTCGACCCGACCCCAAGAGGGACGGACAGGGGAACGACCACGACGACGACGACGACGTCGACGACGACGACGGCAACGACGGCGACGGCGACGGCGACGACGAGCGAAAGCGAGAGCGAGCGAGAACGACAGCAGAGCCACGAAGAACACGAAGTAGGCCACGAAGGGCGACAGTGGGGACACGAAGGGAATGCGTATGGGGCCACGAAGAGCGCGAACGAGCGGGGGCCACGAAGTGCAGATAATGCGGGGCCACAGAAGGCAACTATGGGTCCACTGAGGGTAGCACCTGGGCCACGTAGGACAATGAGGGGGCCACAAACGGCGACAGCGGGGCCACGAAGGGCATGCACATGGGGCCACAAGGGGCGCGAACGAGCGGGGGCCACGAAGGGTATACGTATATTGGGCCGCGGAGGGTAAGGACGGGGCCGCTGTGGGCAGCAACGGGGACACGAAGGGCAGCGAGGGGGCCACGAAAGGCGACAGCGGGGCCACGAAGGGCGACAGCGGGGCCACGAAGGGCATGCGTATGGGGCCACCACGGGCGCGAACGAGCGGGGGCCACGAAGGGCATACATATATGGGGTCACGAAAAGAAGCGAGGGGGCCACGAAGGGCTGCAACGGGGCCACGAAACAAAGCGAGGGGGCCACGAAGGGCTGCAACGGGGCCACGAAGGGCTGCAACGGGGCCACAGCGAGGGTGCCACGAAGGCATGTATATATGGGGCCACGAAGGGCAGCGAGGGGGCCACGAAGGGCTGCAACGGGGCCACGAAGGAGGGGGCCACGAAGGGCTGCAACGGGGCCACGAAGGGCAGCGAGGGGGCCACGAAGGGCTGCAACGGGGCCACGAAGGGCAACGAGGGGGCCACGAAGGGCTGCAACGGGGCCACGAAGGGCAACGAGGAGGCCACGAGGGGCTGCAACGGGGCCACGAAACAAAGCGAGGGGGCCACGAAGGGCTGCAACGGGGCCACGAAGGGCAGCGAGATCCCGACTCCTAGGTAATCTGTGAGGGAGTCCTAAGCGTGAGCGCGACTCCTGGGTGCCTGGGTGTCGGGAGCGCGGCGCTTGAGTAAATTGAAGGAAATTCCAACGCAAGGGCGCTATTCTTCAGTAAATTGCAAGCATGTCTCCAGCGAGAGCGCGACTCCAGAGCGCAGGAGGAGCGATGCCTGAATAAATCGTAAGGAAGTCCCAAGCGAGAGCGCGATTCTTGAATAAAATGCGAGGAAGTCTCGGGCGGGAGCGGGGGTCCTGGCTAAATTGCAAGAAAGTCTCAAGCGGGAGCCGTTGTTGTTGTAACCCGGGGGCCAGGGGGCCAGTTTGAGCAGGAAGACTTTCCTTGACAAAAAACAAGGTGCGAGCCCCGGGGGGGCACTTCAATTGAAAAAAACAATGTGCACCGGTGGGGGGATCAACAACCGGTGAGAGTTCAACAACAACAACAACAACAACAACAACAACAACAACAACAACAACAATCACTTTACCCGAACGCTCAGTGTTCTCACCAGTGCCAAGGTTTTCATGCGACGCCAGCCAATACCCCCACTTTGTGGGGGGGCAGTGCAAGCTCTACCAAATATCCACACGACTCTTCGCCACCACCCACACCCAGCTTCCCGCCCTATGACGTTCGGACACTTCACTTCGTGGCCTGCGGACGACCGTGGCTACTACACTGGCGTGGAGTACACACCCACAGAAGTTGTTAGGACAGCGCGCGCGGGTAGAAATTTTGAAAAGTCGTGCAGGTGTTTTTCGAGGACCTACGGTGCGATTCGTGTGATTTTATGATGCGCGGTGCTAAAATTCTTAAGAACCCAATGGTTTTTGGAGATTTCGGCGTGCGCGCGCGAAGAAAAAACGAATGTGTCCCGCATGGTATTATTTGACAGGGATGATGGCCCTGGCAGGTGCGCAACCGTTGTCGCAGAAGTTCGAAAAAGTTGCTCGCAAAAGCCCGTTTGACAGAAATGTTTAAAAAGTGTTGGGTTTCCTACGAATCCGCAAGAGCGCGCGGGATGAGATTTTGACATTTTTTTGTTGAAAAACCATTGGTTTTTTGATGTTTTTATGTTAAAATCGCTCCGAACACTAAGCTTTTGGAAGGATTTCGTCTTGCGCGCGCGAATGTCCACTTTACCTTATTTTTTGCAAGGGATTCTTGAAATTTGATTATATTAGAACAAGAAATGTCATTTTATAGTGTTTTTTGCAAGGGAAAGCGGGGGGGAACAAAACAACCGGATCCGGGCATAATCCACTTTTCTGAAGCTTTCGCGAAAAAATGATGAAAATGTAGCTGCGGCCTAGGTTTTGGAGGGGGGTCGCGCACCAGGGGTCCCAACAATAATTATTCTTTAGAAGTAATAATGTTCAACAACAACAGTGGTTCCCGCCTGGTACTCCTCACAGTGCATGGAAGCATCGCGTTTTCGCTCAGGCCCTCTCTGCAGCTTTTATCCTAGCATCGCGCCCCCGCACGGGACATCCCTCCTGCAACGCCGCGCCCTCGAGATCACGCTCTCGCTCTGGATGTGTTTCACGATTTGCTTGGAATTTGCGCTTCAATGGAGGCCATGCCAAGAAACACTCTGCTTGCCTCCAGGTTGCCCCGGGCTTCTTGGGTTTCGGTGCTGTTGCCATGGAAAGCGTGACACTCCACATCAAATATCCATGCACGCCCTGGTGTTCCAGGGTCTGGTATCTTGCGGTCGGACACCTACAGTGGAGGCCACCCCACAAGAAACCTTCCACAAGAAACCCAACCCTGGAACACCAGGACGTCAGGCTCAAGCGTGCTACACTGTACCTGGTGGGGTGTCCAGTGACGGAGTGGCACTACCCGTTGCAGGACCTCCCAGTCACGGCGGAGGTCGAGGGCGACAGCGACTGGGCAGGAGCGGATGACGCGAAGTCCACGCAGTGCACGGTGATGATGTTCGGCGATCACTGCCTGGAGGTAACGACGTCGACGCAGGGCTACGTAGCGACGTCAAGCGGGGTGGCAGAGCTCCTGGCTCTCAACAGGGCGGGTGCCTCCGCTATCCTGTTGCAGCAAATCCTCGCACTGTGCGGGATCCACACGCAGGGAGTTGCTGGTACGGACAGCTCGGCCGCGAAGTATTGCTGAAGCTCATGGGGCTAGCGACAAGAAGGCGTACGGCTGGCCATGTGAGCGACTCCACGGCGGCTATGCTGAAGGTAGTCTTGGCGCAGCGGGGGCTACCGCAGTCACGGGAGAAGGCCAGTATGACGGCAGCACGATTGGCATCGTCATGCCACTGTTCCTGTTCATGCTGGTGTACATGATGCTACCTCGCCAACAGGCGCTCGCGGGAGCGCCAGCCCGACCCTGCGGGCGGCGAAGTCATGGAGGGCACCGACGACGGGCGAGACGACAGCGCTCAGGGCGGACGAGAGCGGGGAAGCACCGCCTCCAGCCACAGAGGGCGCGAGCGCGGGATCGGCAGCGGGAGGTTCCGTGCCGATTAAGAGTGAAGAACCTAGCCAGCGACGACAGGTCGCGTCGAGGATCGTGGAGTGCCAGTACGAGGAGCTCCACGGCGTTCCAATCAGCGGCGAGCAGATAGCAGTCAGAGACGAGCTGATGCGCTACAAGGTGGACGAGCTGAAGGCGGCGCTGAGGGCGCGGGGCCTCAGCACGACGGGCCTGAAGGCGAACCTTGCCAACCGGCTGGCGAGGATGGCAGCAGGGCCATCCAGGGCCAAGCAGGGCCCGAGGCCGACCATCGACGAGCTGGTCGGGTCGGCGACTACATCCGAGCCGTCCGCCCCAAGAGGCCCCCAGGAGGCCGCAAGAGGCCCCCAAGAGGCCCCGAGAGGACCACAACAGCCGCCCCCAAGAGGCGCCCAGAGGCCCCCAAGAGGCCCCCGAACTGCTCCCAAGAGGCCCCCGAGACCGCCACGAAGAGACCCAAAGAAACATTCCTGAGAACTCTGACCCACAACCCAGGCACGGTCGCGGGATGGGCCGAAGGACGTTCGATAAATGTGTTGATCCCCCCTGCCTGGTGCCCATGTGTGCTCGCGCCCAGTATGTTACAAAGGGCAAGGCGTGCGCCTCAGATTGCGTGGTTTGACCCCCGAACTACCACAACAACGGCCCCCTCCTGATACTCCCCCACTGGTTATCTAAAATCGCGCTCTCGCGCGGGCCTCTGTGACAATGTATGCAGGAATCGCGCTCTCGCGTGGGACGTCCTCGCAATGTATTGAAACGCCGCGGCTTCGGCACTCAGGAATCACGCTCTCGCTCTGGACGTCCTAACGATTTAATTGGGAATCGTCGTGGCCACTCGTCTCCATCAGAGGCCGACCCGCTAATTTTTCAGCAAGCTGCCCCCCAAAAAAAAAAACAACAAAAAACGCTATGAGTGTCATGTGAAGAGGGTTACACATGTAAGCAAATGTGAAATAAGGAGCACCAAAGCGCGCTCATCCACGTGCATGCGCCCCTCACGTGGCTCACGCGCCTCTCTCATAACCTCTCGGCGGAAGGGCGCATCCGAAAACGCCTCGAAATGGGCAGGGGATTACTGAAAGGGCGGAGGGGCGAAGGGGGGGGAGGATATCAGGGCAAGGATGGGGGGGAAGCGCGCAGCGAGGGAGGTAGGAAGAGCTGCGGAAGCAAGGTGAGGGAGGGAAGAGAAGAAATAAACGAACGGGAATGGTGAATGCGACGGGGCGGACAGCGAAGCGAGGTCCAGGGAGGCGGGAAAAGAGGGAGAAGGAGGTGAAGGCAGAAAGGGCGGTGCGGATGCTGACGGGAAAGGGGGGGCACGACAGAAGAAGGACTGCGACAATAACTGGCATCGGAGAACAATGGTACGACAATGGCAAGGACAGAAAGACAACACAGCGGAGCAAAAGCACCGCGACAGGCGCCGCCGTTTCCATCCGAGCCGCAGCATTGTCTCCCTGTGCCCTGCACTTGCAATGCACCAGGTCGGCCCTTGCATTGCACTACACATTGCATGCCGACCGCGGCGTGACTGCCCTAACGAGCCGACCTAGGGATCCGCCCCGAGTTTCGAAACTGCCGATTCCCAACCCAAACTTCGGAACCGCCGACTCCCCCACCTCGAAATCGCCCTACGTTGGGACCCGACCAACACTTCGAAACCTTGGGGGCCGACCCCCCCTGAGATCCCACCGCCATCTCCCACGGGGCGGCGCCAACTGGCACCGCATGAAACTAATCGAGCAGGCCAGCCCGCTCGAATCGAGCGGGCGGCGGAATCGATGCAGGAGGGGAGGGGATGGACTTGAAGACAGGTGGTAAGAGAACATGAGGGACGACGGGCGGCGCTGAAGACACCAGACCTTCTAGGAGGGGCGGACGGGCCGAGGGAGCAGGAGTCATATACTTGTTCAAACGCATCGCCGACGAGCTCCGCAAGAGGCCGTTCGACCCTGCGGAGCCTGCCCTGTGGGCGGCGCATCTGGCCGCCACCGTCAGTTCAAAATTGGCTATGCCGCGCGCTGCTGACCACCGCCCCCCGATGCCGCCAACATCATCATCCTGAACCCCACTGATCATCATCGCCAATGTCATCGTCGGCATCGCCGCATTTGTCGCCGCCTTCGCCGTCACCGCCATCGTCGTCGTCATCAATACGCATACAGCGTCGTCCTCATCGTCATCGTCGCCGCACTCGTCGTCGTCATCGGCGTCGTAGTCGCCGTCGTCATCGGCGGTGCTCGGCAGTGCGAGGCGAGGCGCCGCCTAGGACTCACCGCCGCCTACTTCTTCTGCGAACGGAAAAGGTCCATCACCTGCCATGCCCGCATTCAGTTCAACCTCTGACCGTCCTCACCCCGCTCATCCTCATCCTCCCCGTCTTCTTCCTCTTCCGCTTCCTCCTCCTCGCCCTCCTCCCCATCTTCCACATCATCCTGCTGACCCTCTTACCCCTCAAACAACAACCTGATCGCCCTGCCTCTGATCATCATCCTTACCCTGTCCCCAACCTCGCCCCCCCGCTACTCCCTCGCGATTCCTCAATCCACCGTCCACCCCCATCCACCATCCTCTCCACCCGCGCTCGAAGCGCGAACTGACAACAAGCGGTGCGGGAAAATAGTCACGCTGTTCCCCCGCCCCGCTCGTGCCACCCCGATCCGTGCGCCATCCCCTCGTCGCCGAGGCGTGCCCGCCGTCGTCGGCCGCGGCGGCCGCCGCGGCGGACCTCTTCTTGCCCTGCCTCACCTTCGAGGCCTGCGCCTTCGACGCCTCGACGAGCGCGCTCACCGAGCCTGACGTGACCTCCTTCACCAGCGCATCCATGATCTCCTTCATCTTCGCCGACTGCGCTGCGCTCAGCAGCCACGAGTACGGCACAACGTTGTTCAGGTCGTCAAGCGTGAGCTTCGCAATGCCAGTCTGGCCCTACCCTCCCAACCACATCGCTCGAGCGGTCATCCTTGCCCGTCTCATTCTCCTCCTCCTCATCATCATCCTACTCCCGCCTCCTCCCCCCTCTCCAGCACACTCCTCCCAATTCTCCTCTCCGCCTCCCCATCCTCCTCCGACTCCTCCTCATAATAATCCCTCCTCCTCCGCCTCCCTCCTCATCCTCCCTCCCATTCCTCCCTCGTCACCGCCGTCGTCGCCGCCGTCGCCAACGCCGCCGGCAACGTCGTCGCAGCCCCCACCGCCGTCGTCGTCGTCGTAGATCGTCGTCGTCGTCGTCGCCGCAATCGCCGTCGTCGTCGTCGCCGTCGCCAGCGTCGTCAACAGCGCCGCAATCCACCGCCGCGCCCGCCCCCCTGGGAGAGCGAGAGCGATACATTGCCCCTGCTGCCCTTCTTTTCCCACCGCCCGACGTACATTTGGTACGGCGTCTCCGCGGCAGGCTTGCCTCCCGACCCATCGGTGGACAAGGGGCTGCGACGGCGGATGAAGCTGAGCGCGCAAAAGAGATCGACAGCGAGAGGTGGATGGAACGGCGAGCATGATGAGGGAGGAAACGAAAGGGGCGTCAAGGAGGCGAAGCTACAGCAATCGGCCGTCGCGTCGCAACAATCCCGAAGCCCCGCCGTAGAGGATGACAACCTCGTTCTTATCATTCTTGCCCTTTCACGTGCAGAAGTACCCGAGCCGCTGCGCGACCTCCCCAGCGACCCTCATCGTCCTCGTCGTATTCCTCCTCATCATCATCCCATATGCTCCTCATTCCTCTCCTCATCCTCATCGCGCATCCTCCTCATACTCCTCACCATCATCCTCCCCGTCCTCCTCCTCGTCCTCATCCTCCACCTTCTCATCGTCCCTCATCCCTCCTCCTTCCTGCCTCCCCCCTCCTCCCCCCTCCCTCCTCAATCCACCACTATCCTCATCCATCCCTCCCTCCATCACTCCCTCCATCGCCCTCCTCCTCATCCTCATCCTCTTATGCCACTCCTCCTCATCATCAGATTCCTCATGCCCTGCATCCTCATCGTCCTACTCTCCCTCATCATCATCAACACCGCTCCCTCTTCCATCTGCTCATCACCGTCCCCGTCGGAAGCGCGCAGACCCCCCTTCCCGCCACCCCCTTCTCTCTCTCTCTCTCTCTCTCTCTCTCTCTCTCTCTCTCTCTCTCTCTCTCTCTCTCTCTCTCTCTCTCTCTCTCTCTCTCTCTCTCTCTCTCTCTCTCTCTCTCTCTCTCTCTCTCTCTCTCTTCCCCCCCATTCCCAATATCACGATTCCCAAACCCCCAATCGGGCCACACTTGCCGCCATCAGAGCCCGAACCTCAGCCCAACCGCATCCTCGATTGCATGACCGCACCGCTGGCCTCTGCACAGGGGGGCGGAATGGGGGGGGGAATGTGCACAAGCCGCATCGCATCTCGCCACACGGCCACCTACGCACCTCCCCCCCCCCCCCCCCCTCCACACACACCGAGAGGAGGAAGGGGCTAGTCATGTGGTTGACGTCTGGCACGCGGTGCGCGGTCAGCTTGGCGAGGGCCTCCTGGACGACTCGCACGTCGCGCCGGGAGTCCTGCAGCAACAACAAACTCTGGGCAAGGGGCGGCCATCGAGAATCCGCCGCGCGCCTGTGGGCACGGAATGGGCGCGTCCTCAGGTCGCGTGCCTCATCCCCTGAGCCTCAGCCCTGAGGAGTATTTAAGGGGCCAAGCCCCAAACTTCTCAAATCTCTCGGGGCTTCCCGCCGTAAGCCGCGTCTTGTCGCGCGACGGTTTCGGACTCAAGCGGGCACCAAAACGGGCCGAGACGGCCCCAAACGCACCCAAGTCGGCCCAAGATGCCCCCGAGCCGCCCAAAGATCGACCCACGGCGTCCAAGATCGACCCACGACGGCCCAAGAAGCATTCAAGACGGCCCAGGAGGCCTCAAACAGGACTCCCAAGAGGGGCCCAAGATGCCAACATCGCCAACATCCGATTGGCAAACATACATTTATATCATATACGACTTGTCGGCCTTCACAGCGTTGAATACTGTCCAAGAGCCACCCAAAACCGCCCAAGACGACCCAAAAGGCCCCAGAGAGGCCCCAGCCCACCCAAGAGGGGCCCACCATTGCCCAATCGGCCACCAAGACGGCCAAAGAACCCAAAACGGGCCCAAGAGGGGCCCAGGAGGGGGAGCCCGAACCGACAATCCGAGCCATCCGCCCCAAGACGACCCCAGAAGGCCCCAATGGGCGCCCAGGAAGCCCCAAGAAGCCCCCAACAGGACCCCGAGGAATCCCCCAAGAGGCCCCAAAGAGGCCTCAAACACAACTGGAGGCATGTAGCTTCTACCCCGCAACCACAGGCGCCAAGGATATCAGACCACGAGACCTCTACACACATACAAGAGGTCACATACCATTAACCAAGGCACGGTGGCGGGATAGACCGAAGGCCACTAAGTAGGCGCAGTGAGAGAACGGGACGGAATGCGACGGAGGATCGTTTGGGGGCTGGGAGCGGAGGAAGGGCTGGACTGCGACGGCAATCGATGGAGGGAGGGGGCGCTCGGAACAGAACGGGGGAGTGGATAGCGAGGTCGTGGCAAGCACAACAATGAACGACTATGGACGGGACGATTGGTGTGCATCATATATATGCGGAAGAACATACATTCGGGAAAATGTGAAGAGAGCCCCTCCCCGCATGTCCGCATGCACCATCTTGTACAAGCTGCTATCCTTGATCTCGCTCGCGGCATCCTTCACGGCGGCCATCCCGAGGGGCTTCGCGGTAGTCGGGAGGGCCTCCCCTGAACAACGCAATATCATATAACCCCAGCTCCCCCACACCATCATACGCGGAAAACGATACCACGCACGAGGCTGTCATCCGAAAGAGATGTGCAAAGCTCCCCCCGCATGCCACGACAGCTCTGCACTAACCAACACCCCCGCCGAACCCGCCCCATCCTTGAGGATCTTGTCCTGCATGATCTGCGTCCCCGAATCCGAGTCCAGGCACTTGTACCCGCCACCGCGCCAGCGATAGTTGAGTGCTAGAATGTCAGGTCCTGTTCTGGTTAGGTTTCTGGTTGTCTTCCAACGGGGGCACCCCTCGGGACGCGCTGTGTTGCGCTCATCTGTCCTATGGGTTCGCGCTCCCGAGGTCACAATCCCTAGTAAAACACATTAGCCTGACGAAAGACCCAACCATATGCAACTGCGAGTGCCGCATGTTGGGCACCACCTTCGGTGGAACTCTTTATGGGGCCACGAACCGTGTGAGGAGTGTCCCGAAATGGATGGCGGTGGCGCATGCAAACCCTGCCACTGGGGGCTCCAATGGAGCTCCCTATGGGGCCACGAAGCGTGCGAATGGGGTGTACCGAAATGTGTCGCGGGGGCGCATGCGAACGTGGCCACTGAGCCTTGGGTGGGGCTCCCTATATGGGGCCACGAACCGTGCGAGGGGTGTGCCGAAATGGGCCGCGGGGGCGCATGTGAACTTTGGGTCTGGGGTGGAGCCCCCTACGGGGCAACGAACCGTGTGATGGGGGGTGCCGAAATGGGCCGCGATGGCGCATGTGAACTTTGCCACTGGGGCCTTGGGTGGAACTCCCTATGCGGCCACGAACCGTGTGAGGGGCGTGCCGAAATGTGTCGCGGGGACGCAGGTGGATGTTGCCACTAGCCTTGGGTGGAGCTCCCTATGCGGCCACGAACCGCGTGGGGTGCGTACCGATATGGGTCGCGGGGGCACGCGTGAACTGTGCCACTGGGGCCTTGGGTGGAGCTCCCCGTGGGGCCACGAACCGTGTGAGGGGTGTGCCGAAATGAGCCGCGGGGACGCATGTGAGCTTTGCGCCACTGTGGCCATAGGTGGAGCTCCTTATATGGGGCCACGAACAGTGTGAGGGCGTGCCGAAATGAATCGCGGGGACGCATGCGAACTTTGCTACTGGGGCCTTGGGTGGAGCTCCCTATGGGGCCACAAACCGCGTGATGGGTGTGCGAAAATGAATCGCGGGGGCGCATGTCAACTTTGCCGCTGGCGCATTGGGTGGAGCCCCCGATGGGGCCACGAACCGTGCGAAGGGTGTGTCGAAATGGGTCGCGGGGACGCATGTGATCTTTGCCACTGGGGCGTGGGGTGGAACCCCGTACTGGGGCAACGATTCGCGTGAGGGGTGTGTCGAAATGGGTCGCGGGGGCGCATGTGGACTTTGCCACTGGCCTGGGGTGGAGCTCCCTATGCGGCCACGAACCGTTAAGGGATGTGCCAAAATTGGTCGCGGGGGCGCATGTGAACTTTGCCACTGCGGCCTTGGGTGGAGCTCCCCATGGGGCCACGAACCGTGTGAGCGGTGTGCCGAAATGGGTCGCGGGGACGCATGTCAACTTTGCCACTGCGGCCTTGGATGGAGCTCCCTAGGGGCCACGAACCATGTGAGGGGTGTGCCGAAATATGCCGCAAAGACGCATGTGAACTTTGCCACTGCGGCCTTGGGTGGAGCTCCCCATGGGGCCACGAACCGTGTGAGAAGTGTACCGAAATGTGACTCGGTGACACATGCGAACTTTGCCACTGGGGCCTTGGGTGGAGCTCCCTATGGGGCCACGAACCGTGTAAGGGGTGTGCAGAAATGAGCCGCGGGGGCTCATTCGAAGGTGAGCACTGGGACATTGGGGTGGTAACCCATATGGGGCCACGAACCGTGTGAAGGGTTTGCCGAACTGGGCCGCGGGGGCGCATGCGACCTTTGCAACTGGCGCCGTGGGCGGAACCCCTTATGGGGACGCGAGGCGCGTGAGGGGCGTGACGAAATGAGCCGCAGGGGCGCATGCGAGCTTGGCCACTGGGGCCTTGGGTGGAGCCCCCTACAGGGCCACGAACCGTGCGAGGGGTGTGCCGAAATGAGTCGCGGGGGCGCGGATGAACTTTGCAACTGGGGCATTGGGTGGATCTCCCTACGGGGCCACGAACTGTGTGAGAGGTGTACCGAAATGTGCCGCTGTGGCGCAAGCGAACGCTGCCACCTTGGGCGAAGCCCCAAATGGGGGGTGTGGGGCACGAAACGTGTGAGTGGTGTGCCGAAATGGGCAGCGGGAACAGCATGCGAGCGTGGCCACTGCAGCCTTGGGTGGAGTTTCCTGTGGGGCCACGAACCGTTTAGTGGAGCCCCATGTGGGGGGTTGCGAAACGTGTGAGGGGTGTTCCGGAAAGAAAAAAAAAAAAAAAAAAAAAAAAAAAAAAAAAAAAAAAAAAAAACAGCGGGGGCGCATGCGAACGTGGCCACTGGGGCTTGGGTGGGACTCCCTGTGGGGGCCACGGGCCACGTGAGGGGTGTGCCGAAATGGAACGGAACAGCATGCGAACATGGCAACGGGGACCTTGGGTTGAACTCCCTATAGAGCCGCGAACCGTGTGGTGTGCCGAAATGGGCCGAGGGGGCGCGTGCGAACTTGGCCACTGGAGCCTTGGGTGGAGCTCCCTATGGGGCCACGAGCCGCGTGAGGGGTGTTCTGCAATGGGCTGCGGGGACGCGTGCGAACGCGGCCATTTAGGCCTTGGGTGGGGCTGCATTATGGGGCCACGAACCTTGTAAGGGGTGTGCCAAAATGTGTCGCGGGGACGCGTGCGAACTTTGCCACTGGGCCCCTGGGTGGAGCCCCTACGGGGCCACGAACCGTGTGAGAGGTGTGCCGGAACGGGCCGCGGGGGCGCATGCGAACTTGGCCACTGGGGCCTACGGTGGAGCTCCCTATGGGGCCGCGAACCTTGTAAGGGGTGTGCCGACATGTGCCGCGGGGGCGCATGCGAACGCGGCCACTGGGACCTTGGGTGGAGCCCCCATAGGGTTACACGAACCGTGTGAGTGGTGTGCCGAAACAGGCATGCGGTGCAATTTCTGGCGACGCTGGGAAGAGGAGGAGGAGGGAGGGGGCAGCGGGAGGAAGGAAGGAACGCAGGGGACTGTCCCTTTCAAAACGAAGACCCAACACATGATGGTTGGGAAATAGACTCGCGCTCCCGAAGCCAAGATGCGTACACGACGGCCTAAGCTGGCCCCAAGACGGCCCAAGATGGCCCCAAGGCCCCCAAGATTGCCCCAGGACGGCCCAAGAGGCACCCAAGACGCCCCCAAGCGAGCCCAGCCACTGCACAAGATGCATCCAATGCAACGGAGACCGCCTCCGAAACGACCAAGATAGCCCCAAGAGAGCCACCTGCGCCCCCAGGGTGTCTCTAAGACGGCACAAGATGCACCAACGACGGACGAATGTGCCTCAAGATGGCCCAAGGCGGCCCAAGACGCCCCCCCCCCAAGAGGCCTCCAGCACGTGCCCAAGAAACCCACAAAACGCTCCAAGGCGCCGACAAGGACCCAAAAGAGGCCCAATACGACCCAAGACGAGAAGGTGTCACATGTGACGGCTCTCCCCTTCCCCAGCCTGCTCATCCTCATCTTCCTTCTCGTCCATCGCATCCCTCCTCCTCATGCACACAATCACCATCATCAGCATCACCAGCACAACCATGGCTGGATTCACAATGCGCCGCAGGTTAGGACATCTGCGTTCCCTCGCGCAAAGACCACCGAGACAACTGGGCAGGCGCGGTGGCGGAACGTGCCGCAGGCACCTGGATACCATTGCCTCGATGTGGAATGTCCTGTCGATCGGCAGGAAGATGTGCAAGCTGGACTCGATCATCGAGTTGATCGCGCCGACATGGTCGATGTCCTCGCCAACCATGTCGTTGAACGTGGTCCTCCCCCTTCCCCCACCCCATGACATCGACGAAGCTGCAACTATATAACCCCAGCACCCTCTGACATGCTAGCAGCCTCCACTGGCCAGCGCCATCTAGCACAGCCCTCACATTACCACACATCTCCCATGCCATTCACTTCACCAACTGTTCATGGTCATTGGGCGCGCCCACCAACTCGCCTAGCACCCCTCGGCCCCCTCGCCCACCACCTGCGACAGGCTTGCCTGGGCCTGCGACTCGACGCTAGGCCAATTCCCAATTCAGGCCGAGTACGCGAGCGGGCTTGCTGCGGCGAGAACTCGCACAAGTGGCGGCAGACACGGCGTGGAATAAAGTGACGGGCCAAGCGGCGGCAACGGTCGGGGGAAAGAAGGAGGACGGGAAGCCTCGAGCGCGCAGGCTACACAGGAACAATGCAGTGACTCAGTGGCGACGCCGAGGGAGAGCATTTCACTGGAACTCGACCGTCGACGGCGACGACGTCGACGACGAAAACGTCGACGACGACGACGGCCACAGCAACGGCCACGCTCGGCGACAGCGGCTACGCAGACGTATCATTCCTCCTCCTCACCGTTCTCCTCCTACTCATCATCTTTACACTCGTCTTCCATACCATAAATCCCCTTCTCCTCCTTCTCCCCCCCGTCCAACCCTCTCCTCATCATTCTGCTCCTCTCCTCCTCTCCTCCTCCGCGCCCCGCACAGCCGTTGGCGCACCCCATCCCCATCTGCCGAGCTTGATAGAAGCACTGGATGAGCGCCTGGTCCACCTTGATCATATTGTCCAACTCTGTCTGCGCCTGGCTGGCGCGGGCCCACCCCCCCCATCATGCTTCTCCGAAGCCCTGCCGCAACTGCCGAAATTGACCTGCCAATCCACCCCTGCCGCCTCATCCCGCCAACCACCCTCCCCCGCGCCAAACCACTCTAGAGAACAACAGGCCACCCCCATCGTGGGTGTGGACTTCGCATCCTCATCCTGGCCATCGTCCCCATCGCCCCCCACCTCTATTCTTCCCACAATCATCCTCCGACATCGCGATGACGTCCTCCGCCATCCGACTATCCCTAACCCACCATCCAGCCAACATCCACCCCTGCCCCCCGCTGCCACCGCACCCGCCACCCTAGCGAAGCCGCGACCGCGGCCTTCGGAATGAAAATATCGTTTTCGAACTTCAAGTACGGGATGGGGCCACCAACCAGGTGGTTCTTGAGCCAGTTCGCCACCCTGTAGTCGAGCTCCTGGGGTGGGCAGCTGGCTGCGCACGCCGCGCGCGGCGCGCATTCCAAAACCGGCATGACAATGCGCGGGCGGGTGCAACATGATAGCGTAGCCAACTATACCTAAAACCCATGCCCCCACAGACCCCATCTCAATCGCTAGCAATCAATGAACGGGCTCCTCCGCCCACGAATTCACCACGACCTTGATCTTCAGGAGCCTGTAGACCAGCTCGATCTCCCTCTTGGTCGCGAGGTGGCTCGTGGCACCAAGCTCGTCAGCAGCCTGACCAAACCCCGCGGTATAGCTTTAAGCACGGCAAGCGGTATGCTGCCGCTGGGCCGCACCTGGACGACTGCCACTGCCGCAGCCGAAGCACGTCAACCTAATTCACCGACGCTCGTACACACTGAAGCCTCGTATCTAGGCGCCAGCAAGCCTCATGACAAAGCAACTGCCCGCCCAAGGACGTGACGCATCGCCTGGCAAACAAACGCCCAAATCGGACTGCCCCCCTGCGCGACGGCATGCCACTGGTCTGCGCAAGCTCCCGCTGGCCAATGCCGCGGGTCAACTTACAAGAATGCATAATCAGCGCAGAGCTCCCCTCGAGGCCAAACGACAAAGACACGTGTCGACGAAAGCCCACTCCGACCCCCTGAAGGAAAGAGCACGGGCCGCTGGAATCAACGCGATACGATCCCCGAAACAATGCAGCTGTGACGGGTGGCAAAGGTAACGATCAGCACGCAGTTAGCCAGCGCACCCCCCGAATCTTCAGCAACTCGCATCAATGACGACCTGACAAAATGTTCCCCGCTCTTTCTGATCCTGGCACTCGCATGCAGCCGCGGGGGGGCGGCATCGGTCCTGGTTCGAATGGGGGGGGGGGGGGGGGGGCGCCGACAGTGGAGTCCCGCGCGGTGCGTGCCGCACGAGCCCATCGCATGAAACAGAACGGTGCTAGTGGGTTGTGCAAACGACCAGGTGCAGCGCATGAGTGGACACCATGTGACGAAGCCTCCTGGCGCTGCGCTGCGACAAGCTTCCCGAGCCCATCCTGCATTGAAGCCTCCTTCAACGACTGGATGACAATGGAAGTGATCGGGGCACTCTTAATCTTCTCGAGCTCCCCCTCGAGCTTCTGGACAGAGAGCCCGCTCAGGACGGCGACGCTGTGTTTACCGAATATCGTGAAGCCGATCTCTGAGCTGTTGCATACGTTGATCAGCTCGTTCGAGAGCTTGCTCCTACGCCCCGCAGCGCGCCCTCGCCCCACCTACTAAGCGGCTGCCGAAGAGCCCCGTGGATGGCCCGAACATCGCGCGCCAAGCCGCACAACAACTGCCAACTTCACTCCGAAAAGGGGGTCATGGAGGCGTGGCGCGCCACTCGCGCATTTCAAACGTGGCCTCGGCATGTCTTGGCGAAGGCCCCGCCGCCGCCTCTCCCCGAGCACATGCGCCAAACGCAACAAGGTCGCTATGATTTGAAAGCGGCACAAGCTGGAAACGCCCCAAAAGATGGAACCTGTCGCGCCCTAGCAAGTGCCCCGTGCCCCCCCAACCACTCTACGTCGGCGGTCATCAGGCGATCCACAGCATCCTTGGGCATGACCAGCCAGCCGATCTTCGAGCACAGGCCCCACCTGGCGCAAACCCCGAGCAGCGCCCAACCCCTGCCGACTGCCATGCATCCCCCACACCCTGACTGCATCACACGCTGCATCGGTCAAGCTCGGTACACTACCCGTCGCTAAATGCAAGTCAAGTCTCGACCCGCGTGCCGATGAAAGCACCCCGCCCACCCCGCCATTTCGAAGCCGAGTATCCCTCCTTACGGAGCGTGTGAAAGGTGGCGAGGAGCGCTTGGTCGAAGACACCCTCCCCGCCCAACACTCACTAACACCTGCAAGTGGCGACGCGCGCGCCCAATGGGCGACTGTGGCGCCCGAAGCACATAGCTTCCTGTATGCGTCTACGCAGGGCGCGGAACCTAAGGCCGCCAACTCTTAAAGCGATGGCCCCACAACACCCCAGAACAAAATAATGATTGCGGAGGTGGAAGCAGCACCTCGTGCGCTGGGACCGTCGGGAGGCTTGAACCCCGCGCGCGGGCGCCCGCGCAGCGGGCTCGCTAAGGCGACCCGCGAGCGCGGATCGCCCCCTCCCAGCCCCGAACCCATCCCTAACAAACCTGCAACTACTGCGGGTGTCTCGCCAGACTCAACATGCCAATCAGAAAGCACAACACGCGCCAAGACAGCTACGCCCAACCCTTCAATCAGAAAATGGACACAACACTTGGCGCGCGTACGCTGTGCACGTCTACGGGTAGGGCCCAAGCAACACCAATCACTACACATGTCCGCGCAACGTCGCACCCGCACGTGCCACTGCAAGACACCCCACCCCCTGACACGCAACACCTTCATGGCGGGGATAATGCCGTCCAGTGTCGGCGGCAAGACCTGGTTCGCACTCATGCGAGAAATGTAATCCATCAAATCCAAGATCACGGCGCAAGCGGCGACATTGCTGCGGGGCTTCAACTTCTCGACGAAGCGCACCAGCCCGACCATGGACCGCTTGTTCATCAGAGTGGTCTGGCTCCTGAGCCACACCTCCCACCCGCCACGAGCCCGAACCTACGCGACACACATGGGTGCACAACAATGGCGGACGCGGTCTAGGCTGAGACAAGGGGCAACGCAAACGACACGGCAGGACGCAAATATGCTTCATGCGTGCAAATGGCGCAGCACCAAAGCACGATTGAAAGGCACTGAGAGCAACTCGAGCGCGTGACACATGCATCAACTGCGCCGCCACCGCCCGACGCCGAGTCTCCAACGCCTCGCTGACTACGCATGCCCCATCGCGCGGCATACAACTGGGCGCGCGGCATCCCAATCAAAGAAAACCCGCATCCGCATTCGTGGATCGCTGCTCTTACCCCCCGCCCTCCCCCCCCCCCCAGACAGACAGCCCCAACCCCTCCCTCGCGCCGTTCGCGCATGGCCCCTCACTTCCAGCGCCGCCCCGCGCCCCCCAAGGTCAAATTCAGATCGGAGGTTGGCTGTGAGACGACGACGCCGCGGGGTGGGGACAATCAGCCATCCTGCCCCCCAAACTGTCTACCCTCCCTCACAATCGCGCCGACGCACAACACAGCTCCTTTGACAGACCCCCATCCCTCTTCGCGATCGCCTTGATCGGCTCAAGCGAATGCTGCAAGGGGTTCTTAGTGATGGCCTTCTGCAATGCATCCACCAAGCCGTCTGCCAACGGCTCACCTACACAACCCTCATCAAGAGACGATCTGGACAGCGCCCTGCGGTTGCAACGATCAAGGTGGAGAGCCAACATGTGATATTCACAAAATGCAGCGACGAAACCACGCCCATGAACGCTAAGTTATCATGCAAATCAAACTCGAAAAAGAACCCGCTCAGCATGGCCCACAGTGCATGGCCGCAGCAAACATACATATTTGTGCAACTCACGAAATCATAATCGCAGCGTCGAACACGGGATTGCTCGAGGAAGCGAGCGCATACCCCCCCTCCCCCCCCAGTCGCTATCGTCGCAGTCGAGCTCGCCCGCAGTCACGTTATACTTAGCGGAGAGCTTGCCCCACGTCAAACAACCAATGCGCCCAATCTTATCGGTGCCCTTCTCCTTGGCCTTCTTCTTGAGCTCGCGGCGCTCCTTCGTCACGGCGGCGAGGAGGCTGGCGCCTTCCACCTGTGGACGCCCCAATGGCGGGGAGGAGAGGGCGGGGCGGGGGTGGAAGCGGTCGCCGTAAGGGCCTGACACATGGTGAAATATTCGCACCCAGTAACAACCGAAAGCATCGAGCTCATCATCAGCCTACTTCAACTAAGCCTACCGAGGGCCATGCTCACCGCAACGTCAAGAACCAGAAGTGCCACGCAACAGAGGCATATGCACAAACATGGCATTGCTGCGTTTAGATAACGGAAACACAAACGAGCCCCACTAGCAGATCACACAACCCCCCCCCCCCCCCCCCCGACCTCAGAGTGCAACATCGTTTCCGTCAGCTTGCGGCCGTAGTGGGCGGTGATCAGGTCCTCGGCTTCCTGGCGGCGGAATGGGGGAGGCGGCGGGATGAGAGAAGGGGGGGGGAGACAACGCAACAACAACAGGAACGCTCAACCCACCACGACCCAACGGTGCACTGACGCAAAAACCGACGGCGGGCCATGGCCCCGTCGGTGCGAGCCAGCACGCGCCCAAAACGTAACCCCAACCCTCGTGTGTTTCTGACGCCGCCCCCACTCTCCCCCCAACCTCTCGCCAAAGCGGCAACAGCCCTGGGATTTGGCGACAATCTGCGCCGCATCTTCCCATTCAAGCATGCCCCTGCCCGCGCCCCCGCCGCGGCACCAAAGGTGGGAGTTCACCCCTAGGTTGCCAGGCAAGGGCGGCAGCTCCCGCCCGGACGGCGTCGGCCCCCCATCTGATGGCCCGCTCGCCTCCGCAGGGGAGGTGAGCGGGAAACCAAATGGAAAGGGATGACACGACAGAGTGTAGCAGGGCCATGCGCTGCTGTGTGACACGAACAAATCGTTGAAAATGCACACCGTGGCATCAGTTTGCCCTTCTCCGAATAACACTCGGCGGCCCATCATCAATCCCCGCCCCGCCCTCCCCTCCCCTCCGCCTCCCATTCCGCTCCCTCGTCATCGTCCCCCCCCTTCCCCATCCCCCCACCCCCCGTCCCTCGGCCGCCCACGCACCCGCCCGCGAACCCCATCTCCCCCCCCCTCCTCCCCCCTTCCGCCCCCGCACCGCCGCCCTCCCACCCTCCTCCCACACACTCGCCCCATCCTCCTCCTCCTCCCCCTCCTCCGAGGCGAAGGACCCAACGCTCGCGCTTCTCTGCCTCTCCCCAACGCTACGTCATTGCATGGCCGCACCTGAACGGCATTAGACATAACACATAACAAACACTGTTTGCTAGTATACCGCGCGGTACGATTTTGGAAACTGAGGTTGCGCCTAGGCGATGCAGTCTAAAAGAATTGGTGGCGCGATCTAATATAGTAGGTGACGCAGTTTAGATGATGCAATCTAGCGTGGCTTGCGTCGCAGGCGCTGCGGTGCAACGCACTGGTTTGCACCGGCGCGGGGCAACGCCAACCGCGTCGGCAGCGCCGACCAAGCGGCGAGAGGGAGGGTGAACGGGGGGCGCAGCGGGGAACGATGGGGGAGGGGGGAGGAAGGCGATGCGGGGGCAACGCAAGAAGCGGAAGGAGTGCCTCCACAAGAGAGCGAAAGCAAATGGTGCATGGATGGCGCGGAAACGAAAGGAGGAGAGGACGTCGTCGTTGGCCGTCGGTCGTTGTCGGTCGTCGGTCGTCGGTCGTCGATCGTCGGCGTCGGCTGTCGGTCGTCGGTGGTCGATGGTCGGTCGCCCGTCGTTCTCGTCCTCGCCCTCGCCGTCGTCGCCATCGGCATCGGCGTCGCCGTCGATCGTCGTCGTCGTCGTCCGTCTGTGTTTCTACATCTATGCTTATTAAAGGGCACCGCAAACGGATCTTCTCTGGTTGGAAACCCCGCCGCCAGCATGCGTAAAACCCCGATGGCGCACAAGGGGCAAGTGAACGAGAGGGAACCCCCGATGCGCAGGGGGCACGGAGCGCGCGACGCGGCACAGCGGATGAGGCGGCGACACGCGCTCTGCGCCGCAGAAACGCTCGGTAGAACCCCTTGAAGGCGTGAAACGCGCGAGGGGCGGGGGGAGGGGTGGGCGGGTGGCAAATGGCTGGGGAAAGGAATGCGCACGCCCGACCCCAATGGAGCCTAGGCGCTTGAGCTGAGCTCGGAGCCAGCGCGGAGAAAGCTCGGATACCCCCACACACACACACACACACACACACACACACGCACGCACACACATGGAACCCTCTGGACCACGACGCAGGTGACGGGCCCCCCCGCGCATGGGGCGGCCCCACGCCCGCCGCCGCGTTGGGGCGGCTGCCGCGGACGCGGCCTTCCGCGCCCGCTGCCGCGGCCTTCCGCGCCCGCGGCCTTCCCTTTGGGGCCAGCGCGGACGGCGCGTGGGCCGCCGCCTTCGCCGCCTTCGCCGCCTTCGCCGCCTTCGCGCCTCTTCGTGTCTTCCGCTCGCGAGTCTTCTGCAAGATCGAACACCCCTATCGGATCGACCTTGACATCCAAGCGCGGGCGCGCCCAGCATCTTCTCAGAAAGCGAGCGTGTCCGAATCGCCCGCCCCCCCCCATTGGCTTTCTTCGTCGGGTCGGCCGCGAGGGGCCCCGCCGCCATGTTCGCCTTCTACTTCGCGGGCGGATCCGCCTCGGAGCTGGGGGCCGCCCCAATGTTCGGCGGCGGCGCCGCGGAATGCCTCGGCGCGAGATCTGCGGCGCCGCGGAATGCGCGGGCGCAAAATGTGCCAGCGGGAATCGTTCCGCAGCGTCCATCCAGTGGCCAGCATGCCCCTAGTGACCATCCCGCGGACGTTGGGAAGAAGCGCGACCTCGGCCTCGCGGGCGCACGCGGCCAGGTGCTGGATCTTCCGCCCCGCTCCCCGCCGCCCGCCCAGGGCAGCGGCGCCGCGGCGCCCCCCATGCGTCGGCGACGATGTCATGCACCCCTTCCGCGGGCACGCCGCAATAGAAATGCGCGGCCTGTCCGCAGTGGCCACGGCGCCGATCGGCGCGCGGGCTCCGCGCGCGCCAAGTGCGGCGGCGCCGCGCGGCGCTGCGCCCCGCGCCTCAAGCGGTCTTTCCGCGCTACCAGAACTTGGCCCCGCCCACAATAACA
>CAUYUJ010009780.1:378849-413849 GCA_963575745.1 Prorocentrum cordatum
CTACTACTACTACTACGACTACTACTACTTCTACTACTACTACTACTACTACTACTACTACTACTACTACGATTACCACTACCACTACTACTACTTACTAGGACCACTAGTACGACGACTACTACGGCTACTACTACTACTACAATTACTACTCCGAATGCTACTAAAATTACGACAAGAGTGCTACTACTTTTGCGACCACTACCACTACCACTACTACTACTACCACTACTACTACTAATACTACTACTTCTACTACCACTGTTACTACTACTGCTACTACTACTACTACTACTTCTACTACTACTACTACTACTACTACTACTACTACTACTACTACTACTACTTCTACTACCACTACTACTACTACTACTACTACTACTACTACTACTACTACTACTACGACTACGACGACTACTACTACTACTACTACTACTACTACTACTACTACTACTACTACTACTATTTCTAAAACTACTACTACTACTTCTAAAGAACAAGGGCACCATCGACACCGAAAATGCCCTCCGCCGTCGGCGCCGCCAGTCCCGTCGGGGCCGCCAGTGCCATCGAAGCCTCTTCTTCGCGGTGGACTGCATGACCGTGCACGCCTCATCCACCGAGAACGCGTCGTCCAAATTGTTAATGATGCTCGACGCGTGGGAAGCATGCCAGCCCCGTCTCGGCGCTACTGCGCGGTCCTTGACCGCCTGAGGCAGCGACTCCGCGTCATTCCACGGTCCTGCTGCGGTCGCAAGGAGTGTTCAGAGGCCAGGGCGAACACGCCACCAGCAAGTCGTGAACAATCTTCTACGAAACCTCCCTTGGCAGCATCCTTCAGAATTGGCTGTGAGCATCCGTTGCCACTCCATAGTCGGAGCCGTCCTGCGCCAGCTTCTTGTTGTACTGGTCGCGAAGTTCTGTGGGCGTCAAGGTCTTGTAAGCCACATTCACTTGCTGTGCTCTTCTGGCCCACCGAAAGCGGCCTGCTCCGCGCGCGAACGCCAGGCGTGCCAGGCGCGCTGCGGTACCAGGTGTGCCAGGCGCGCGGCCCGCAAGGGCGCGGGGCGCTGGCGTGCCAGGCGCGGCGGGCATTGGCGCGCATGGCGCGCGGCCCGCATGGGCGGCTGGCACTGGCGCACCTGTCGCGCGGCCCATAGGGGCGCCAAGTTCTGTCGAGCGGCCCCCCTGGGCGATGCTCGCGGAGTTGCCGCGCGAACAGCGCGCGATTCGGTCGGCCCCGACGACGTAATTCTCCATGTCCTAAAGATCGCCCAACAGATTAACGGGGAACCTCTTATACCCCACCCCGACAGATTAACGGGGAACCCCTTAATTCTCACCCCCCTGGATTAACGCGCGCCTCCTTAATCGACCCTATTGAGGTCGTCAGATGCGGCCACCTGGTACTTATCTAAGCCGATTGAAATCCTCGGCGAGCATGGTTTTGGCGTCGGCGACGTAGCTTCGGCATCGGCGACGTTTTCAAAGTATCATCTTTGTTTTACGACAGCGGCGTTCGTTTAGTCAGAAGCCGCGCGGCTTTTCTGAATCCTGGGCAGGTGCTTCGGTGCGTGTCTGAAGCTGCGCCTTTGATCCAGCGTCGTCGGTCGGCGCGCTGCGATGGCGGTGCCGATTATGCCTGGAACCTGGCAGCGTTTCGCAATCATTTGCCAAGTTGTTTGGGATCAGGCGCGGCCCATCAACGATCTACCGCAAAGGGCAGGGCGTTTCAACCTCGGAGCGTTTCGATCGTCAGCCCAGTAGCTGGTTTGAAAACCGCCACGCGCATCGAGCCGAGATGTCTCGGCGTCTGTTTTCGCTCGGTCGCCTCGACCGCTGCGCGGAATGGCCCAAAGCCAGTGGGCCGAGAGAAGGGCAACGCCTGAATTCATTACAGACTTGCCGATAAAGCACAACGACGCCAACGTTGCCGTCGCAGCCGCTTGAGCCTAGGCACGGGCGAGCCAAAATGGCAACAGGCAAGGAGGATGAGGAGGAAGAGGAGGAGGAGGAAGAGAGGAGGAGGGGGAGGAGGAGGAGGAGGAGGAGGAGGAACAGGAGGAGGAGGAGGAGGAGGAGGAGGAGGAGGAGGGAGGAGGAGGAGGAAGAGGAGGAGGAAGAGGAGGAGGAGGAGGAAGAGGAGGAGGAGGAACAGCAGGAGGAGGAGGAGGAGGAGGAGGAGAGGGGTTGAGAAGGAGGGCGATGAGGAAGAGGAACAGGGATGGCTGAGTGCGTGTTTTGTTGTTGGGGCCGAGGGGGGAGGAGCAGGAGATCATAGAGGGGCGTGGCAGGAGATCATAGAGGAGGGGCGCAGACATGGATGGAAGAGTTCGCAATGACTCTGACTCGATCGCACCCCTGGCCGCTCCCTGGGCCCGCCTCGCGCCCCAGGCCTGGCGGCAGCGATCTCTGAAGCGAAGCCTGCTCCCCCACCCCCGCCCTTGCGAGGAAGACGCCCGTGGCCAGTGGGGAGTTCTAAAACATCTTACTCCCCCCGGTGCCTTCGCCCTGATCTTCCTCCTCCTTCTCCTCCTACTCCTCGTGCTCCTCTTCCTCTTACTCCGCCTCCTGCCTCCTCCTCCTCCTCCTCTTCTTTTTCCTCCCCCTCCCCCTCCTCCTCCTCCTCCTCCTCCTCCTCCTCCTCCTCCTTTCCTCCTCCTCCTCCTCCTCCTCCTCTTCCTTCTCCTCCTCCTCCTCCTCCTCCTCCTCCTCCTCCTCCTCCTCCCCCTCCTCCTCCTCCTCCTCCCTCCCCGCTCGCTTTGATGGCGGAGGCGGGGGAGGCGACGTCGACGGACCTCGCAGCCTGTCCTCAGTCCTCGGTGCCCTTGCTGTCGCGGCCGTCGCCGACCCCCGCGGGCGCCTTGGAGCTGTCCTCGGGGCCCTTCTCTGCGTCGAGCTTGGAGCCGTCGCCCTTCTCTGCGTCGAGCTTGGAGCCGTCGTCGTCCTTCACGCCGAGCTTGGAGCCGTCGTCGTCCTTCTTCACGTCGAGCTCGGGCTTGACCTCCCTCTGGATCGCATCGCACAGTTTGGGCAGCTTGTCTGAGATCTTCTTCCACGGATTGCAATCTTTCCGCAAGGAGGCGTGCTTCGCCAGCGAGTCGATGATCATTTTCCAGGTTTGGACCAAGGGACCATCAGCCGCCACGTTGAGCTTATTGAGCGCAGGGATCTGGGAGACGACGCACCCCCCCTTGGTTGCGGTCTTATAGAATGGCACGAATGCCGCAGGCACCCAGAGGAGCTGGCCCTTCTCGAGCACAATCCATCGCAAGCGATCGCCAAGCATCTCGAGCGTGCAGCCTTCCAATAGGGTAATGAGCTTGGCCAAATCGTCCATTTCTTGGCCGTCGCCCTGGATGAGCTGCGCGATGTCAGCCAAGAGCACCGTGGCCTCCCCAGCGACGCAGTAGACTACCTGCGGCAGGCCCGCCAAGCCAGTGCAGTCGAAGCCCGACCTGCACGCGTTCTCAGCGATCCCGACGTTCCAGGGGAAGAGCATGCAGTCTGGGACGCCTTCCACGACGTTGTCAAACAGCACATTGTACAGCTCCAGGTAGCGAGTAGAAGGCTCAATCGTCACGGCGTGCTGCAGGTTGCCCTTGCCGTTGGCTGCTTTGAGATGGTCGATGAGCCTCTTGGCCCTCTCCTGGAACTCCGCGTCGCAGAACTTCACGAGCTCATTGAGGTTCGTGTTCTTCGCAAGGTCGATGAGCCCGGGCCCCTTAGACGCCAGGGCCTTCGTCTCGGCATCGTCGAGCATGGGCTTCACCAAGGACGCCTTCACGCCATTCTTCGTCTCTTTCTCGATGTTGTCCAGGTGCTGGGCTATCTTCAAAGTGCAGCCCTTGTCTGTGAATCGCTTGGTTGACTGGTTGAGTCGATACCGATCCTTCGCGGCGTCGCTCTTGATTTTCTTCTGAGTCGCGGCATGGTGATCTTTGATCTTAGTCATGCTTGCGTTCAGCTGGCTGGCAAGGCGCTGAACTGTCGACTCGAGATCCGCCACCTCCTCCTGCATATCCTCGAACTTCGACGCTGGGCAGTTCGGCACGGCATTCTTCTTGTCGGAGATCTCCTTGATCGCGGCCTCGAGCTCCGTAATGTTTACCGCCACGACCTCATCAATGAGCATCTGCGGGTACTTTGCGCCGAGCGACGTGGCGAAGTTCTGCGCGGTCCTGAGGAAGCCTCCTCTCTTGGGCGGGTAGACCTCATTCAGGAGGCCCGCGATGTCGACCCCCAGCTTCTTCTTGGCAGCGGAGATCTCTGGGCCCGTCCAAACCTTCTTGGGCTTCGCCGCCGACAGCGTCTCTGCGGGCGGCACTGGCATTCCGAACGGCGTTCCTGGCGCAGCACCGGCCCCCGCGGCCACGAGCGGCGTAGCCGCCCCAGACGACGTTGCAGGCTGCCCGTCGCCGCCAACGAGAGGTGCCGGGGACAGGCAGGGCGCTGGAACGCCATGCACAAGCGGCGCGCCCCCGCGGGCTGGACCGCAGCTGTTGGAGAGGAAGTCGTGACCGAAGACGCTAAAATGATTGTCTTGGAACACCGCTGCGTCGCCACGACCCGAGGACGCGCCGCGAAAAGCTGCGCCAACACGAAGAGCTGCCTGAGCCTGGCCACCCATGTTCGCAAGCTGGTCAGACGACCCGCTCGCGGCGGATCTCACCCGCTGCATGGCCCGCTGGATGTCATCCTTGCCTTCGTGTGCCTTCTCGGACTGGATGGCCGAACTCTCCCCGACGCCCTGGATGCCCCTGTACTTCTTCGGCAGAGCAACAGGGACCCTGAGGTTCACCCCTTCGCCCTCCTTGAGGATCCTCGGGTCGTTCACGGCAGCGTCCCACTCGATTTCACACCGAGCGTCATCCCACCGCTTCCAGAACGCATGGTGGGCGCAGAACTCATCGAAGTCGAGCATGATCACGTCGTCGAGCTGCTCCTTCCTGCTGTAGGTTTCCAGGGTGTCCAAGCTTTTGGTGGCAGCGTCCCTATGCACGGCAGTCCGATAGCGGCCGTCTTCAACGACGAGGCCCAGCACTTGTTTCCGCCAGAGGGTCACGTTGTTCTTCTCCACGTCGCGCAAGTTCCTCATGTGCACCTTCTTAGCGGGATCGTGCTCCCGGGCGTCGCGAGCAAGAGCGGCGTTCTCCAGGTACCTGGCCGCGCCGCGGCACTTGTGGTGCCAGTAGACCACGTCCGCATCAGCCCCTGTGGCCTTGGTCTCGTCGTCGAAGATGTTCACCTGCAGGCGCGGGGGGGAAGGGGGAGGATGACGACGACGGTTTCAGGCCTCCCTTCCATTCTTCATTCGTCCCTCCCTCTCCTCCTCCTCCTAGTCGGCCTCCTCCACCAATCCTGCGCTGCACTTCCCTGTCGTCCTCGTCCTTCCATCCTCCGAGGCTCCGTCATCCTTCCTCCGCCTCGTCCTCCTCGGCCTCCTCCGCAAATCCTGCGCCCCTCCTCCTTGTCACCCTCATCCTCCTTGTTTTCTTATAGCCGTGGCTTGGCTCCTGGAAATTGGAGTGGTGACATTTGATTTGGCATCCATCCAGGGCTCGCCTCGAGCTCGCAGACAGGGCAGTGGTGCTTCTCGCCGTCCGGGCAGTCGGTGGCGGCCGCGGCCGCGCCCTGGCCCTCGCCGTTCGCATCTGCGCCTTCATCGTCAGAGGGGCCGAACTTCATCCGTTTCTTGTGTCTGCCACCCCCCCTGGCGCTGGCCCGCTTCCCACCGCGGGCGCCAGCGACGCCGCCCTTGCCCCTGCGAGGCGGCAACTTCTGCGGTGACCCCGCGACTCCGATGTCGTCCTCCAAATCAGCGAGGCGCACATCTGCTTGCGGTGGCCCCCCACCGAGCTCCCCGGATGCTGCCGCCATAACCTGGACCAGGAGGGTTGAGTCGACCTCTTCGGGCCGCTCGGTCGGGCCAACAAGCCCACGCCTCGACGTCTCGAGCCGATGCGCCTATACGGGCATTGCTAACGATGACCACTCCACCTGGTCAGCCGAAGTTACCCACGTCAGTCCTATGAGATACGGTGGAGATACTTCGATAAGGAACCCAGGGTCTCGTGACCAATGGGCGGCCTGCCGCGAGCCAGCCAATTCGCCTCGAAAATCGTCCATTCAGCTCTGAACTGTGGTTCTCACCGAAGCCAGCCCCTCACCTTCTCTGTTAAAAAAACCCTTCGAACAGGTACATGTTTAAAGTAGGTAAGGGTCTCTACGTTTCACCGTTTCGGGCTGAAGCCTTCAAGACCGTATACAGGGCCTCCTGGCCCGTCTTGATGTTCTGAGATGTGGTTCTCACCGAAGCCAGCCCCTTGCCTTCTCTAAAACACAGTCTCCGAAAAGGTGGTTGTTCAAAGTAGGTTAGAGCCTCTACGTGTCACCGCGTCTTGGGCGACATGCAAAACCTCCTGGGCCGCGCTGGGCGCCCTTCATGCACATAAAAACACGACCGCAATGATCATGGATAGGAACGGCATGTATCTCTGAGATGCTAGCGTTAGAGTTTTGGGACTGGCCTAGGGACCTCCCAAGACACACCTCCTAGGGCTGCAGGACGCGCCTCCCCAGAAGGGCCGCGAGAAGCAGCGACTCCCCACCAGCGGGTTCCCAGGCACGGACTGTTTGGATGACCAAATGACAGCGTTTTCTGGGCCCCCTTCTGGGGCAGTCTTGGAGGCCCGTGGCGCCACTTCTTCAAAACGCACACGTGATCCCGGATCTCCAGAGCGAAGTTTGCTCACATGATCGAACGAATCCATCAAGCCCTGGATTCACGCCGCGCCGCTGCATGATGGCGAGGCCCCGAAAACAAAAGCGCCTCTCACCTTGGCCGCCCTCGGCCTCAGCCCTCAGAGGATCGGCATCTGGCCAGGCGAGGCGGAGTGGAGACGCACCACCGCAGCCGCGAACTCCTTCGCGTATTTCTCGCTGTCCTTCATGTGCGTTTTCTTCCCAGAAGTCTTGCCATGCGTGGTGGTGTAGAGCTTTGCCAGCGGCTGACCGATCCTCGATATCGACCGCCTCAGCCCTCGAAACTTGTCCGATGTCGTGAACAACTTCAAAGGTTTCGCCGTGGGGGCCCCGAAACTGCCGAGCCATGTCGGCACCCGGATCATCCTCGCCATGTAGTCGGCCAAGAATGGTAATTCGTCGAACACCGATGACATCGGTTGCTCCAGCACGACATGGACGTCAATCAGGTTGGCAACCATCATGAGGATCATACACCGCAATGCCATTCGATTACCTTCGATGGCAGGCGGACAATGCGGGCTGCCAAGACGATTGTCAGGGAAGCGCTTGGTCACCGATCGCGAAATCCAGACGAACGAGCTGCACTGCGGCGAGAGCCAGAGCAAGCCGCCAACCTTTCGGGCGACCAGAAATCTGCACATGCACCACCCCTTGGACCCATCGCGGGCCCACTATGGGCGCGGCCCTCTCAGGGTCCTAGGGCCCAAGAGCGCCCGCGCAAACGCCTGACAGGATCGCCCACGAAGCTCCTTGTTGGTGATCCTGTCAAGTGCCTTCCCGGAGCTCCCATGGAGCGCTCTTGGAGCCCTCCTCTTGGAGCCCTCCTCTTGGAGCCTTCTCGGGCCTTCTCAGAGCCCTCAAGAGCCCGAGAGGCTCCTGAACATAACGCGACGTTGAGGTAATCATAGTCCCATGAAGTCTCCATGGCGCAACGGCCAGCGATAAATGCGCGTCATTGTCATCCTAGATCGCCTATTGCCGCCCACAGGGCGGCGAGAGGGGGCAGGCGGAGCGGGCGCGAGCCCAATCAAGAATCACTTGTTTTAACCCAGGGTCGGGGCCCCTCAGTATTCAGGATCAGGCCAAAAACTTGAGATGGGGCTGGACTGGGCGGCCCCGCCAGACGCCCTGGTTTCAGGATGGACCCCCAAATGTCCTGGGCCAAGGATGGTGTTGTCAAGGGGTCACGCATGCGCAGTTCTCCACATCCTAAGCCTTGGTCGCCAACAAGGTCCACATGTAGATCGCGAACCCCACGCTGGTCAGGATGTTGAGATGATCTGAGTCGTATTTGATGTCGAGGGCGATCGACCGCAAGCCGAGCTCTCTCATCTGCTTATCGATGCGGCCGACGCCAGCAAACTGCTCCACTGCGGAAAACAACCACCCAGACGGAGTGTTGACCCGGATGCGCAATGCCGCGCCAACCAAGCTAGTGATCGCGTCTGGCAAGGACGTTTCATTAGTCAGGTCGAAGAACGATCGTTTCAGGATATTCAGCGCCAGCACGTGGAACTCCCGAGGCATCGACTCCTGAACGAAGTGGCCGATGCGCTCGCGCGTGGTGGACGGTGCTGCAATTGCCACAGGAAGAAGAAACAAACACTTGTCTTGGATCAAGTCTGGCACGTACTTGCGGACGCCGTAGCAAACCATCTGGACGTTCACCTGCCCGCTATGAATGCACGCACTCCTCCTGAACTCCTGCTCCCACCTCCTCCGCCTCCTCTTTCTGCTCCTCCTCCTCCCCCTCCTCCTCCTCCTCCTCCTCCGCCTCCTCCCCCTCAGGCCAATTTGGTAGGGATCGCCACGTCGCCACTCGCCGAGTAGTGATCCCTACCAAAGCCTCCTACCAAAGCCTCCATTCTCCTCCTCATCCTCCTCCTCCCCATCCTGATCCTCGAAAGGTTCGACGCCATATGGGCCTACTCCGGGGCGACCTTTGGGGCCCATGTCGGGCCACCTTTGGGGCTTCATGGGGTCTCTTGGCGGATTGTTGAAACGTTGTGGACCCCCCGAGCGACCGTGTCAAGGAACGGCGGCAAGCGTTCCAAATCCGCCATGACCGCCACAGCCGACGCAATGAAGGGCGACGGCACAATGATCCCCATGTCCTCATCGCCGACAATGTCGTCATCATCACGATGGTCCCAAACAGGCGACGTCGGGGACGCTGGCACTGCGACGCAGTCGACGACGACGTCGTCGGCGCCGCCAGCCGCCATGGCGGCAGGCTGGGACCCCGCTGGGAGTCTCTTGGAGGGCTTGAATCCACAGTGGCGAGTTACACGCGCCCATGGTGTCTTAATTTTTTTGCATGGCCCCTCGGGGCTCCTGGGAGCCTCTTGGGGTCACATGACATCCTCCTGGCCTCAAGACAGCCCTGGGAGCCTCTTGGGGCCTCTTGGGGCCTCATGACAGCCCTGGGGCCTCTTGGAGCCGCTTGGGGCCTCTTGGGGCCTCTAGTCTACATAGCGATGGTTCTATAAGGCTAAGAGGTTACAGGGCTAAAGGCATATCGCGAAAACGCTGCAGGGCGATACTCAGGCAAATTTTTGAAATTTGCCTGAGCATCGCCCCTCAGTGTTTTTCGCCCTCACCCTTTTCCAGCCCTGAGGGATGAAGGCATATCGCGAAAACGCTGCAGGGCGATACTCAGGCAAATTTTTGAAATTTGCCTGAGCATCGCCCCTCAGTGTTTTTCGCCCTCACCCTTTTCCAGCCCTGAGGGATGCTGGCACCAGGACTGCGCCGACCTCTAGGACAATAAGGCAATGGGACATGGGACACCCAGAATGCTTCCAAGTGGGACAGGAAGGAACACCTAGGGGTGCCCGACAGGCCTCGGCCACGGCCGCAAAACGAAATAACAGTTCCTGTTGTAACCCCGTAATACGCTACTACTATTCCTACTACTACTACTACTACTACTACTACTACTACTACTACTACTACTACTACGACGACTGCTACTGTTACTACTACTACTATTACTACTACTACTACTACGACTACTACTACTACTACCACCACTACTACCACTACTACCACTACTACCACGACTACCACTACTATCACTACCACCACCACCACCACTACTACTACTGATACTACTGCTACTACTACTGCTACTGCTACTGCTACTACTACTGCTACTGCTACTGCTGCTGCTGCTGCTACTACTACTATTACGTGTTGCAAAACTGCGCCAAGGGCGCCAACTCAGGCGCGAGTCGCGAGTCCGCCAACTCAGCCGATGGGTGGCAGAACGCAGCGCGACGCCGTGATCGAAGGGTTGTTTCCTGAAAAAGCGTCCCCGCTCCAAGATCAGAGGGCCCGCAACAAGAAAAAGGGTACCCGCATCAAGAAAACCATAGTTTTTTCTTGTGGGGATCTTGTTGGTAACAACTTTTCTGCTTGCCGAAAAGTTGTTACCAACAAGATCCCCACAAGAAAAAACTATGGTTTTCTTGGTGCGTGTACCCTTTTTCTTGTTGCGGGCCCTCTGATCTTGGAGCGGCGAAGCGTTTTCGGGGAAAAAAAACTTCGATCGCGGCGTCGCGCTGCGTTCTGCCACGCATCGGCCGCGCCTGCCAAATCGCGAACGTTTGTTGTTGTTTCGCATGCGCTTTGCGGCTGAGTTGGCGGACTCGCGCCCGAGTTGGCGCCCTTGGCGCCGTTTTTGGTAGTGGTAATAGTAGTGATAGTCGTATTGATAATCGTAGTCGTAGTCGTAATCGTACTCGCGGTCGTAGCAGTAGTCGTAGAAATTGCAGCAGTAGTAGTAGTAGCAGCAGTAGTAGTAGTAGTAGTAGCCATAGTCGTAGTCGTAGTCGTAGTCGTAGTAGTAGTAGTAGTAGTAGTAGTAGTAGTAGTAGTAGTAGTCGTAGTATTCGTAGTAGTAGCAGCAGCAGTAGTAGTAGTAGTAATAGTAGTAGTAGTAGTAGTAGTGGTAGTAGTCGTGGTAGTAGTAGTAGTAGTAGTCGTAGTAGTAGTAGTAGTAGTAGTAGTAGTAGTAGCAGCAGCAGTAGTAATAGTACTACTAGTAGTAGTAGTAGTAGTAGTAGTAGTAGTAGTAGTAGGAGTAGTAGTAATAGTAGCAGTAGTAATTGTAGTTGTAGTTGTAGTTGTAGTTGTAGTTGTTCTTCGTAGTGTAGCTTGCAATGAAAAAAAAAAAAAAAAGCAAACATAGTAGCAGGAATAGCAGCAGTAGTCGTGGACGTAGTAGTAGTAGTAGTAGTAGTAGTAGTAGTAGTAGTAGTAGTCGTAGTAGTAGTAGTAGTAATAGTAGTAGTAGTAGTAGTAGCAGCAGTAGCAGTAGCAGTAGTAGTAACAATCTACTAGTAATATTCGTAACAGAAATCGCAATAGTAGTATTAACCACATAGTTCGGTACCAGCGAAAGGAACAGCAAAGTATCAGTAAACATACGAGTAGTAGTCTTAGTAGTAGTAGTAGTGGTAGTAGTAGTAGTAGTAATAGTGGTGGTGGTGAAGGCTCTAGTAAGAGTTGTTGCTACATACATAATGCTAGTAGTCGGTCACATGCGTTTCACCCGATGAATCAAAAGACACTCAGGCTCAATCAATCCACGCAATCTCGCACTTGAGCGGGCGTGGGCACAGATCTGATGTGGGCGTCACGGCCCGCGGCTGCTGGGCCCAATTTAAGCCAAGCCGTCAGAAAAAACAAGGGCTCACGTCGGCCGAGGCGGCCACACTGCGCCTCGCCGACGTTGCGAGACTTATTGCAATTCTTATGCCATGGGCATTGCACACGCAGACGCTTGTAACCACGAATGCCGTCGAAGAAATCCTCATAGGACAACGCGCACCCACCGATGTGCGACGGGACGTCGTCGGGCCCGAGGGGCACGAAGGCGCCGTCTGCGATCTCATCGTCGACGCCGCCGCCTTCAGCGGCAGCGTCTTCACCAGATACCTGGCAGGCGGCTGGCGACAGAGGGCGTTGAGGGTTCGCGAATCCCGAATCCCCCTCCTCCTCCACATCCTCCTCGTCCTCCTCGCCCTCCTCCTCATCCTCCCCCTCAGGCCAAGTTGGCAGGGATCACCACTCGCCCAAAGCGTCCTACCAAAGCCTCCATCCTCCTCCTCCTCCTCCACCTCCTCCTCCCCATCCTGATCCTCCTCCTCCTCATCCTTATCCTCCTCCTCGTCCTCCTCCGCCTCCTGCTCATCATCATCCTTTGCTCCCCCTCTCCCCCTCCTCCTCCTTCTCCGCCTCTGTCTCCTCCTCCCTCCCCCTTTCCTCCCCCCTTGACCTATACCCCTCCGGGGATACCTCGGCATCGCCGACATCGCCAGCAGCGCCAGGAGGTTCAGCACCAGGAGGATGTTCGATGTCTCCTGCATCACCAGCACCAGGAGGTTCAGCACCAGGAGGTTCAGCGCCAGGAGGTCCAGCACCAGGAGGTTCATCACCATCAGCGCCGGGAGGTCCAGCACCGGGAGGTTCACCACCAGCAGCGCCAGGAGGTTCAGCATCAGGAGGATGTTCGATGTCGCCTGCAATATCGTCGAACACATCACTTACATCACCTGCAATGTCATCATGACCATCTCCTAGCGCTGGTGCCAAAAGCATTGGCGGAACCACGTCACCGACTATCTCGTCATCCACGATTGCAGGGGCACGAGGGGCATCAACCAGAGGACGGAAGTCGGGCAAGTCTTCGCCAGCCTTGATTGATTTCAGAGCTCGTTCATATTGAGACCCAGAGCAGCCGGGGACAACGTCAGCTGGGGTATCAGTCAGCATCAATAGCTTGTAATAACTCTGCGGGTGGCGGAGGGCAACTGAACGCAGACCCTTTTCATGCAGACTCCGTAGCTTTAGAAGCACTTGTAAGTAGTGGGTGTTGGAAGATCTGGCGTTGCTCAAATAGCGCCCAGGAGGTACCTGATCGGACGGATGTGGCAAGCGAATATTTCCAGGAGTCCAGCCTAATCTATGGGCTTCCCGCGTGACCAGATATTCAGGGCAGTCGATCGCGAGGGCGCCATCAACTCCCAATTCCAACTCAAGTGGCGTTTCGCCCACGATGTCGAGGCACCCTGCCACGTCAGATACAGCTAAAACGCACTTGCGAAGCCCAGCGATCAGCTCTTCGAATGGGGCAAGGCTGAGAAAATCAATCTTTCTTGACTCCTCGAATGCGTAGATCGCGTTTCCGCCCTGCCTCAAGAACTCCATGCGCTGCACGAGGCACGGCACGAAGGTCTTTGCTTGGCGATAATTGGTCCTAACATATTTCTTGTTCTTCGACAGCGCGCCAACAAGATGGAAACATTGCCTCTGCTCCTCAACGTTCACCGTGTAGTACGTGGAAGTACCAGTGCCTAGCAGCGCCGACAAATATTCAGACTGCACGGCTGCTGCGCGCCGAGGTGGCATGTGCGCTAGCACGCCCGTGGGCGCAGGGACTACAGCATGGTCTTCGTGAACCTGAAGAGCGCCGATGTGGATGCTGCTCCAATCGACATTGTGGCAAATCCCAGTACGAAACACTTGTTGATAGAAACGTTTATCACTCATGCGTTTCGGTCTCAAGACGGACCGCCTGTTCCCCGGCGGCTGCACCAGCCTCTTATATGACGCCCATTCAATCTCGAACAAAAGCTTCCCCTGCTGCGTTTCAACCAATGACTCGTAAAATTGAATGTTGTCGTGGACGCATGCTGACGACGATAACCATGGGATGAGAGCCGCATTCGCCCTCTCCCGCTCCTTGAATGCCGTGCGGTGGAGGCCTTCCAGCGAGTCCTCAGCAAGCTTGCACATATTTATCTCATCCTCTTCACGCTGAAGCTCGGGAAGCACTTGTCCAGTCGCAGCGCAATTCTCCACTGCTGCTCGAAGCGGGGAAGCTGCGCCCAGGACGCGAATGATCGAGCGGTGGTGCTGATTCTCTGGTAGCAACTCAAACTCCCGAAGGCACTCAGCTGCCACAGCTTGAACAGTAATGTTCGCAAATGCATACGGGGCCCGACGCAGGTACTCAAACTTCTGTTCAACTTCTACTGCGAGTACGGTATACGCACCAGTCATTTGCATCATCAGCGCGAGATCGCCTTGAAACGCAAAACAACTCCACTCCCCTTCCCTCCCCTCCTCCCTCCTCCTCCCCATACTCCTCCCCTCCTCCTCATCGCCGCCCCCTGCGCCCCGTGCGCCAATCTTCCTGGGGGGAGCTACCGCGAGGAAGGAGGATGGAAGAAAAGAAGGGGGGGCCTTCTCGGAGCCATCTCGGGCCCGCCCGGGGCTCTCTCGAAGCCTGCTCCGAGGCCCCAGTAGGCCGCCAGTAGGCCCGAGGAGAGGCCCGATAGGGCCCTCTTGCATGAAGATTAGCAGATATCAGACAGCTAGAAACGCAGCCTATGTCAGCGAGGGATGCTCGGGGTGCTTTCTGCCTGGGGGGGCGCTGCCAACAATGAAACAGGGCGCCCAAGGGTGCACTGGATGGAATACAGAACTACGAACTTCTAACAACCAGGGGGTCCTTCGAAATCGCCCGGGGCGAACAGAGCAGTGCGGCCGACGCGGAAGTTCTCGACCGCAGTAGATATGTAAGCTCTCGCCTCTTTGAGGCGGCGGCCTTTCCAAGGGCAATACACAGTTTTACCTTCCAACAGCTGGGACTCATGGCAGCGGCAGCCGCTGCCCCAAGTGCGGCATATATTACAATCCCTCGCCAAGCGTGCAATGGCAGATAGACGTCTCCACCAGGTCGCATCTTCGAATGCACATTTCACCATGGACTGCGTTTCCTTTTCCTCTTTGTCACAATTCGACTTGGAAAAAACGTCGCGCATGACAGAGGTCATGAAAGGAATGAGAGGCCTCAGAGATTTCAAACTCGCCTGGCAGCAGCGGTGCAGCGCCCCCCATCTCCACTTAGCAAAGCTCGCTCCGAAGGACTTGAGATCTTCTGCGAGCTCTGGTTCACCATGGCATAAAAGCCAATACGCCACAGCCTCGCGATAATGGGGTTGCCTCGGGAGGGCGGCTAAGGGAAAGGCCGCTGGGGCCCCGCCCGCGCCGGGCGACGGGACCAGGATTGATTCTGGAGGAGGTGGAGCAGTAGAGCAGCAGCACGTCGACGAGGAGGGGCAGGAGGAGGAGGAGGACGAGCAGGAGGAGGGAGGGAGGAGGAGGGGGAGGAGGAGGAGGAGGAGGAGGAATAGGATGGATGTCCCCGCACCCACCCTAAACCTATGCCCCATGCCCCGCCCATTTCGCATCAAGCCTGAAAAACGATATGACAGCCTTCAGGAGCTTCAGAAAATCTGGCACCCACGGGATAGTCATCAAACAGAATTTGAGGCAATTGTCCCACATGTGGTGCCAACCAGGAAACACCATAGCGTTAGGACATAAGAAGCTCTCGCCTTTGACTGCGCGAGGTAGATCAGCAAGAGGCACCCCTTTCAGCAGCATGAGAAAACTTAGCAGGGAATCTGGACTTTCGTGGAGCATCGACTCAATTCCAAAGTCTGTTAGAATCCAACGCGTCGACTGGAGCGCAGCTCGCATCTCCGCCTCCCCGGGCCCATGAAGCAACCATAATTGCCAAAGTAAGCAAAAGACCTCTGCGGGCCGAACAACGCGAGCGGGCCCTTGAACCCCTCCCGATCCCCAACACCGCTAGAAGAAAAAAACTGGCGATGGGTGGGTGGACAACTGGACAGGGGGGGGGGGAACAACCAGATCGCAACGAGGGCACGCGTTGCGAAGATCCCCATGCACCTTGTTTTCGGTAGAAGTGTACCCATAGCCAAGCTGGACCAGTGGGAGTTGGACGCGAAAAGAGCCTTCGACACTCCCGTCGATGACCTGGTCCACCCAGCCCGCTTGCAAATGAAGCCCACCTGGGGACCCCAACAAGGCTCCAACTCTTCTGCCCCAGCTCGCCTTTAGCTTAATGTGGGTGCGTTGGACGAGGAGTCATTGTATAAGGGATTGGGTGCGTTGGACGAGGAGTCATTGGATAAGGGATCCAGCGGCAATGTTGGGCGCCCAGAGAGCCCCATACTGTGGATTATGCATGGGTTGAGGTCACCTAACTTCGCGCATGGCCCTGCCACCCCCCACACCTCGCGGCGCGCGGCTATCTTCGCGCCTTCGCGCAGACGCTCCAGGACCACTCAGGATCAGGCGGCAACGGGCGAAACACGATCGTCTTCGCGCCCAAGAAATCGACCCCCGAGGGATCCCCGCCGCGCAAGCTCCTATGCGCGTGATTCCTCTCATCTTCGGTGTTAGGTGCCTCCTCGTATTATCCCCCTCCCTCGTCGTCGTTCTCACCCTCCTCTATCCTCCTCAATCGGGTTTCGCTGCTCGCCCCACCTTTCGAAGATGCGTCGACCGCGAGCGTCGTGAGAATCCTCGCTCCACTCTTCACTCGAGAAACGTGCTGCGATCGCCTCAACAATAGAGTCGTCGCTAAGAGTCGCTTCCTAGATTCCAAAAGAACGGTGCGCTTGGGGGCCACAACTGCTTCTACTTGCAATTCTTTTGCCCGCTCTGGAAATTGCGCCTCCAATCCAGCCTCGAGAGCTTTGTCGCACAACTCGAGACTCTTCAAATTCAGACTGAACTTCAGAAACCGAATAACTGTGTGACAGTCAGACGCCCCCCGGGCACAACCGTGCGCAACGTTGGGTTTGGGCGGCGCGCGCCCCGCAAGTGACTGCAACACCCACTGCTGTGGCCCAACGGCATTCGCAATATCCTCTGCGCCCGACGGGCGACCCAAATGAAAGTAAGCAACCGCTTTTTTCAGCACTGTTCGAGACGGCACGTCGGGGCACGCGAGATGCTCACAACGATTTCTGAACGTCAAGTCACACACGTGGGCGAAGCCAACCGATGAGTGCGTCAGAAACCAAGCAAAAGGGCTCCAACACTCGTATGCCAATGGGAAAGCGAACGGGTCCAAGAAGTCATGGTCAACTCTCCACCTGTTCAGAAGGTCTCCAAGGTTCAACTTTGCACCATCAGGGCATTCAAAGATCTGGTCGCGAAGCAAGAGTCTCATGATTTCAACGCCCGAGCGGCATTCAGCGTCCAACTCAAGCATATACTCAAAACTGCAGCACCTGTCCAGAATGGGGCAGGCAACAAAAGCGAGGCGCTTCTCATTGGAGGCCCTCCGCAAGGAAGATAATCGTAGAAGGTCAGCGTCAGCGCAATCGGGATCCATAAACTCCCAAGACCGCACCAGGAGCAATCCAATAACGTATCTGCCTCCCCACTCGCCACCCCCGTCTCAATAGCTCCTTCCCGACCTGGCAAACTCACATCGCCGCTTCTGTCCCTCCCCGCCCCCCTCTTCCTCCTCCTCTTCCTCCTACTCCTCTTCCTAATCCCCTTCCTCCCCATCCGCGGCAATGCAGCACTTCCCGCCCAACTCCCCTCCCCTCCATCAGGATCTCCTGGCACGTGCACGCCAAGGCTGGAGAGTTGAGTATCTGTAAGCCAGCGCCAGTGGCCCTCCCTGGCGCAGTTGCCCACGACAATCATAACACGCGTTGGTCCTGGGATCACTGGGGCTCCCAAGCAAGTGCCGCCCCTCCCGGGTGATATTGTCAAGTGTTTTCTCGGGGGTCTCTGGGGGCCTTCTGGGGCGCACTTGGGGGGCCTTTCGGGGCCCTCTTTGGGGGCCTTCTCTGGGGGCCTCCTCTGGGGGCCTTCTTTCGAGGCCCTCTCAGGCCTTCCAAGCGCCCAGGAAGGGCCGCAAGAGGGGCCCATGAGAACCCAAAGAAAGAACATAGGGTCTCCAGAGGTGCCCTAGGGAAGGCGAGGGAGGGCGAGACGAGGTGATCGGTGTTTCCAGCTAGGTCACCTAGCTGGAATCACCGATCACCTCGCCACCCAATTCCCGATCATCGTCCTGAATGGTACTCCGCAAACTCCTTGCGGCGGCGGTGCCCGCGGGGCACACGCTGGCGCGCCGACTCGGACGCCACAGGTGAGCCAGGGGAGCCAAAGACATCACCGTCCGAGCCGCAGATCTCGTCCGAACCGGCATCGACGTCCACGGGACAGGCAACATTTCTGGGAAGTTCCAAGCCCTTCTGTGAGAAACAAAGCGGGGGGAGGGGGGGGGGAAGTAAAAGCAAAGGCTGTCGGGCGGGGAAGACGAGCTGGCAATCGGGAAAGGTCGGAGGGAACTCGGGGGAGGGAGGGGGAGGTGGGGCGCGGTGAAACCTCCCAGAAATGCCGCCCAGTCTGGCCAGGCGCCGGACGCGCGAAGCAGCGAAGCTAACCCCGAAGGGCATTGGGCCGCACCAGAGCACGGCGCAGAGCGGACGCGAGGGAAGAAGAATAATAATAATAATAAAAGTAATAATAATAATAATAATAATAATAATAATAATCATATTCTCGGTTTCCTTCTCTGCTTCCGCCCTCCGTCTCGTCCGTCTATTCCTTCTGCTTCCTTCTCTGCTTCCTTCTCTGCTTCCTCCGTCTCTTCCGTCCTCTGCTTCCTTGCGCCGCCTAGGCATTTGCACGCGATGTGTTATTTTGCAAGTTGTTGCTCTGTTTGGCGGGCTTTGCGACATTATTATCGGCTGTCGGCGGGCGGGCGGCTCGTTTGCGAAGTCATTTTGCAGCGAAATCCCCCCTCCTCCCTCCTCCCTCCTCCCTCCTCCCTCCTCCTCCCTCCCTCCTCCCTCCTCCCTCTTCCCTCCCCCCTCCTCCCTCCTCCCTCCTCCCTCCTGGTGGTCGCCCCGCACGGCGACTTCTCTATCGGACACAGCCGAAACCACCTTCCGAGAGCGCGGGCCCAGTAAAATCTGGCGGGCAAAATTAAACGTTGGAAAATCACAATGCGAACGCATCAGAGCACGCAGCATGGGGCCCCTTTTTTTTTCGCGGGGAACGACGGTTGCGAAGACAAACATGGCATGATTAACGACATGAAACAAAGAAAAGCTTTACAACGGAAGGAAAACATATGATTCCAGAGGGAAAGTGAGGAAGACGTTTGAAACTAACCCCCCAGGCATTCTTCCAACGAGTCGAACGAGGACATCACACGCGCGAGAACGTACCATCGTTTGAAAAACCCTTTCCCAGAGGAGAAAACATTTGCGAGCGTTCCGAACGGACAGAGGATGTTATTATGCTCTCGAATCTCCATGGCCCGAGAGGCAAACAGTTTGCAAACATTAGCGAACTTCCAAAAGATGCTACCGTGTACTATAACTCCCCTGGCGTTCGGATGCTGGAGATTTCAATGGCTTGGGATAAGTCGCATCTGACGACCTCAATAATCGACCCCTCCGTGGATTAACAGGCGCCGCGTAAATTCCCCCCCGCCCCTCCCCGCCGGACAGCCCCGTGGGTATGGCCCAAAAATCCCCTTAATTTCTCCGGTAATTTTCCGCATTTTTTCCCATCCTCCGGCTTAGAACTCCCTTTAATAAATTAGTCGGGAAATTACCCGGTACATTAGCCGGTAAAATGCCACGCTGAGGGCAGGACATTAGCCGGATAATTAGCCGGGAAATTAGCCGGGCAATTAGCCGGTAAGAACTGCCTGGGACACATGCCCGAGAATTAAGGATGACCACCTTAATGTGCCGCGCCAGAATTAAGGCGCATACTCTTAAGTTTGTCGCGCATGAATGAAGGCGGACCCGCTTAATTTGGCCGCGCAGAACTCAGCTGCACCGAAGGGCACGCGGAGCCACGCCCCGAAGAGACCCAAAGGGAGTATCCGAGCGGGCGGCGCCGCAGGCTGCGGCCTGCCGACAAGAGGCGCCCGCCCGACATGCCACGCCAAAACATCTAATACAAGCGCGGGGATTGTGCGCACATATCGATTTCATACGTTGCGAACAGAATAATCACTTCAAATGGTTTCTCGAAACATGCAGCAGCACATTCCTGCCAGCGAATGCCCCAAACAATTTCTTCTGTTTGTGACAGGGCGGCCACGTGAGCATTGCAGCCGCGAGGCCGACGAACGGGCACAAGCGACGGACGACGAGGCGGCGACGGGGAGGCGACAGGGACAACATTGTCCCAACACTAACCAACGCGCCCCGTGCCTCAAACTAAAGTAGAAGCCCTAATCGCAAGCACTGTTGGGGGGCAGATGCAGCAGAAGGGAAACAAACATCGCCTACGAAAAACACGCATACAAATTTACTTTCATACGCCCAGAACCGCACTAGGATTGCTAGATGCCCGCAAAAAATAACAGAAATAACCCCGCTAGTTCCACCAATAATACGCGCTACATGGATTACCTGCCGCAAAAGTACGCACATTAAAAAGACTACTCGGCTAACACTGGCGCACTTCAACTACTACTGCCTTCTAGAAATAGATGGACACAAACATGCACATTACAATACGCATGATGGTGACTAGGTCGTGCGCCATTACTACCATAATGTAATGGCTGCTACTGCAATGCTATGGCTAGTAGTCTTGCAAATGCACATAGGCGACACATCTAACGCGGAGTGCTGGGATTAATGGGTCTATTTATATTACTGGGTGTACCATTGAATGCGAGTGCTACTCTGTGCAAACACAGTTAGTACGACTACGAAAACTATACATGAACCAATCAATCTTAAGGACGTGTTCTGCTAAAAGGAAACACACAATACAGTATAGTACGACTATCGATTTTACACTAACCAAACGCAAACAGCACTGAGCCAAACTATGCTAGCAGCTCTAGCCCGACTACTACTAATGCTATATCTAGTACTGCACACGAAACTCGGGGAACCCGAACGCCTCGCCCCGCCCCCCCGCCCCCCCCCCCCCCCCCGCGACGCAGGGGCGATGCGGGGGGGGCGCGAAATGGGCGCGAACTGCTACGCAGGTTTCGAGGGAGGAAGGCAGAGAGGCGGATGGGGAGGGCGCAGATGCTTTGGAAAACGAGTACCCAACACCATGCGAGGGAAGGCCGATGGAGGGCAAGGGAGTACCCCCTCGTATCCTCAGCATCCCTTCGCCCTTCTTTTCAACCTCCACCCCCCCTCGCCCG
Source organism: Prorocentrum cordatum (assembly GCA_963575745.1). Taxonomy (NCBI): domain Eukaryota; class Dinophyceae; order Prorocentrales; family Prorocentraceae; genus Prorocentrum; species Prorocentrum cordatum. Next base: position 399,653 of record CAUYUJ010009780.1, read on the forward strand.
ACCCTCTCCTGCTAAACCCACTATATCCACCGCCTCTACTGCTGCACCTCCCCCCGCACCCCCTGCCCCATGCCCGCCGCGCCCCTATCCGCCCACCCCTCGCCCCGTATATTCCCCCAGATCCTCCCCCGCGCCGATGCCACCCCCGCTTCTCTCCACATCCTACCCCCCGCCCCCCCTCCCAGGCCAGAGGGGCAACGCTGCGCGAGCGCTGCAACCGCGCAACGGCCGACAAATAATCGGCGGCAATGGCGACGTCGGCGCCACGGGCAACTGGGAGGAGGTGGCGGGAGGGGGCGATAGGGAACGCAAGGCCCGCACACAAGACGCACGCGACGAGTGCGCGCGAGAAAACACGCAACGATAGAATCGCGCAAAGACCGATGGATACGCACGGCGCGGGAACCAAACCTGATCTCGGCGGGCCCGAGCGGGGCCCAACGTGACGAACACGCGTCGGCGCGGGTTTCGGGCGCCGCCTTTGGAGACGCAAGGACGACGGCAACCATGGCAAAACTGCACGGCCGCAACAACTGATTACAAGAGGATGCGGGTCACGGAGCCCACAGATGCCTCCTCGGTCAGGCGCTTCTTCAGACCGCGCTTGTTCCTGTTGGTGGTCTTGGGCTTCTGCTCGAGGTCGCCCTGCCCGAACCCAAACGAGGCGCGAACCAGGGGGGGCGCCCAACTATCGCCCCAAGCCGCAAGGACACCGCCGCCCACTCATTGCAGCGTGCATCGGCGAGCATAACTGGTGATGGCGTCAACGCCATAGCCCCCCCCCCCAACCCCCTACACTGCTGCCAACATCATACTACTGCTGCTGCCAGTGCTCATACTACTGCGACTGCTGCCGACGTCACACTACTGCTGCCGACGCCATCCCCCGCAAGCATGATCGACAGCCTCGCCCCCGACACTGATCCTCGGCCTTTCCACCCTGCCCCTCCGCAAGCCCCCCGACACCAGGCCGCTAGGCTGCGATCCCGCCCCAAGGTGCAAACGCCAAGCAGCCCCCCCGCCCCTATCAGCCTTCGCGGTGCCCGCGCACTTCGAAGATGCGGAAGGCATTGTCGTAGCGCGTCCTGGGCGGGCGCGGTACTTTGAGGGCGAACGGCGCAAAGTGATCCGCCCGCCCCTCCGTGGCCCCTGCCGCGCCAATCCCCATCCACCTTCTCAAACCAACAACCTGCCTACCACGCCCTTCTACATCATTGTCGCGTTCTCGTCATATCTCCTACTCCTCCGTCACTGCCCCGCCTCCTTGTCGCCCCTCCCCTACATCGCCCCACTGGCCCGATCACCGATCCGCCCTGAGGAGACGTGATAGAGAGAGGCGCCGATACTGGCGGGGAGGCAGCCGATCCAAGAGGGCAGGTGGCTCATGAAGTATGGAAAGATCCTGATCTGAGGACGTGTGGCTTAAGCAATCGGAGAAGGGCTACTCAACGAAGCAAGAGGCCGAATCGAGGCCGCACACGAGATGGTCAAAGTGGCGGGGGGGTGGGGCGACGACTGCTACCCCAAAGAGTCGGCCTGCCCCTCGCCCTCGAGGCACGCAGAGCTCACGACCGAGAAGATCGGCACAACGCATGGGCAAGATGCATTGGGACACCTGCGACGCGCGCCATGTCTCAACCGTCAAGCACAGCATGAGTCATTGAAGTATGAAATGCCACATCTGCGACTTCAGAAACGCCAGCGATGCAGCCCTGCACGTAACACCCGCTAGGGGCGGATAGCATAAATCCCCGCGATTGCAACCTTCGCAGGGTGGTCATCAGGGAGCTCGGCGTACCCAGGCTCGTCGAATTTTGGCCGATTGTCAATATCATGGGCCGTGAAAACGTAACGGACCTCAAAGCTAGCAAGATCGAGATAGTACTGATGCATTCTGCACCAATACCAGGCAGCCGCAGCCGCCCACCTGTCAGAACCGAAATGCGAAACGTTGAAGCTCCTCTGCAAGGGCAGGTGGTACTGCCTGTTGAAGCCTTTCGAGTACTGCGTGCAAGCGTATGCTTTTGCGTAGTCGTACGGGCGGCCTTTGTTTGCCTGTGTCCAAGCCCCTCCAAGAAGTGTTACCTTGTAGTCAGTCGGAGCCCGCAGCGGCCTGTACTCAGTAAGCCACTCGCGCCTCTGATCCTCGAGCTCCCTGAAAACCCGATCTCTCTCATCCTCTTCCAGCATGAACGCAGAGATGGATCCGCGCGGGTCTGGGTCCCCAGACGGGGCCGAGTTGTCGGGCCCGAGACGACCGCTGGTGAAGAAATCCTGCAACCAAGGGTAAGTTTCCATCAGCGTTCTCTTCGAGATTGTGGGGGATGTCCTCGGCGCCCTGGCCGCATGCGGTGTATCCACCATCTCAACCCACTCCTCCAAGGGGACGGGGTCCATGTCTGATACCACCCTCCTGCTGCCGTCGAAGATGAGCGAAGGAATCACGGCAACAGTAAACCCATCTGGCACATGCACCTCCCAATCGTACATGTACTCGTTCATCACCGAATACTGGTGCTTGAAATGGCCCGCAAACGAAGTCTCCAGCGCCGCGAAGGATAAGGTGCAGGGCGGTGCAGGTATAGGCTGGTGGTCTGCCAAGAGCCTGCCCAAGACAACGTACTTCGGCTTCAAGACGCAATAAACGACGTGATATGCAACATCCGCTTGGTGGCCTTTGGGATCCTGGATGACGATCGCCGCGTGGTAGAAACTATCCCTGTTGTCGGCCAGCGCTTTCACCCAACCTGGAATCGGTTGAAACCTCACGTCGGGGGGGGGGGGATCCACAGCGTACCCCTCGAGCTTCACGTGGAGATCATAAGGTACCGCATGTGGCGCAGCAATGAACAATTGGCCCATTTCTTCCGTCTCCCTACGGGTGTTCGACCACTTCGCCAAGCGTTCACCGATCCATTCCAACTCGGCGCGATCAAAACGGACCGACCGTAGACGCCCAAGCTGGCCGAACTCCACGTCATCGGCCTCAATCTCTGCCCGTCGCGTGCCCACAACTCTCAATTGCGCCGCTACGTCCACAATCACAGCCTCGCGTAGCTCAGGTTGCATGCGGCCTGCCCTCATATGCCAATCCTGCTGAGCAGACTTGGAGAGATCTCCCCATAACTTGTTGGCCTCCGCCATCAGAGTCTGGCCGAATTGTTTGCCTTTCCTCATCTCTGGAGGCACCTTTATCTTCAAGCCCCCAATGGCCTGCTGCACGAAGAGCGACTTCCCGTTGAACTTGTCTGGGCTCTTATGCTTCAACGCCTCGAGCTTCCGCACGGCCAGCATCACGTAGTCGACCAGCGGTGTGAATAAGGGCCGCACTTGTCGTAGAAACGCGTGTTTCATGCAATTTTCTTTTGAATACCGATGATGAATTCGATGAACTGTCGCCAGCGCCGCATGGCTCTGCTCTGCAACAGTAGAACTCCAGCTGCACTCGCCAAGCAAGCGGATCATCTCCTTCACTTCTGATCTTGGTACGAGGGAGTGGGCCAACATCATGTGGAACTTCATGGATGCCTGGTCCAGCGTGGAAGGGTCCTCCTATGGTGCAACGCGCCTGCCAAAGAACCACTGCGCCACTTCGACCATCGTGTCCCAACATTCCCCCGAAGAAACGATTGGAACTGAAGGCCTGGGGCGGGGTGCGGTGCGCTAAGCCCTGGAAGGGTTTGCTCGCGCGCACCCCGCATCCTGCACCAAGGCGTCAAGATTTGCATCGACGTCGCCAGCGCAGAGGCTCCATGGCAGACGCGTCGCGGGACGCAATGCCCTGATGAAGAAGAACGCGGACTGGATGTTCTTGGACTCGCGCACCGAGTGCTTCAGGTCACCGCAATTGTGCCCGCTTGCGAGAGCGACGTGCTTCCAGAAGCCGTCCCCGAGGTTATCGATGTACACGTGCTCCTCCTGAATGATGGCGCGGATGTGGGATGCAGTCACGGCGAGGCGATCGTCAACAAGAAGTTCGTGAAGTGCTGCGTCGCTCAGATGCGACGCAATTGCAGCTACAGTTACATATTTTTTCACCTCGGACGTGCACCGACCGTAATGGTGCATGTTGTAATCCGAAGCCGTCGGGTCGGCGCGCACGCGTGCAACCACCTCGTCCAAGCCGACCGCCCATGATGCCAAGAGCGTGCGGCAACAACCCCCGACCGAACACCAACGGCTGTCGGTATACTCCTTGAACGAGAACACCGAGTGGATGAGATCAACGATCTCCTTGACCACACCTTTGCGCTGCTCCAACACTTCCCCCCGAATCTTCAGGGAGACGCCATCCCACCTCAGGCCCATCTCGCCCAGGGCGCTGGCGGTGTCATTGTCGACGCCGCAGGCCGTGAAGAACTGGTAGAGGGCGACCTCGTCCACAGCATCGGCCGACGCCTCCAGCATCGAGGCAACATAGGCTGGCAGACGATCATACAGGAGGTCATACGAGCTCCTGAGCCCCTCGAGAGTCAAATTCAACTCCTTGTGTATGTTCGCGCTACTCTCGCTGAGCGTCGGCTGCAGGCTCCAGCGCAGACCGTTGTGCAAATCGTGGCACGCACACGGCGTTGAGACCACGACGTCGCTGATCATACGCACTATCTCGGATGAATCGACGGCGCCGCCAGAATTCATGACGTCATAATATAGATGCGACCGCTGTTTCGCATGTCGGCTGAGGGCACTGCACAGCGCGCGGTCGAAACAATAGTGTTGCACCAAAGGCCCCTGATGGCCTAAGACCCGAATGGGGTCGACAAAGTTAATCATCGCCTGCAGCTCGTGCATCGCCGTCTTGCCGTGCATCAGCGGCACGGACTCCTTCATGAGAACACACTGCTTCATATCACCAGCTGGAGTCCGCGTTTTCAACCATGCGGTCTGCATCAAAAACTCACAATTCTCTGCCATCTCCCTTCGAATTTTCTTCTTGCCAGGAGCATTCTCGCCGATCGTGGCCACGAATCTGCGGCGGACAAGCGCTGGGGTAGCGTCGCTCGAATACGAGAACAAGATCGGGTTGTTGTCCGCTGCTGCGATAGTCTGCTCAAACTTCTTCTGAAGGCAATCTCGCACTATCTCTGCCATTGCCCAGAGCTTGCCGCCGTGAGCCAGGTCTCCATCTGGTATGAACGTAAAAGGCTTCCCGTACAGCATGTACAGATCCCTGGCTTCTTGGGCAAGCTTATCACGGCTCTGGGCAGGGACAGCGCCGCTCGACGTAGCCGCCAGGGAACAAGCAATCACGACATGGTTCAACGGCATCGCAAGGACGACCCAACTCCGAGCCAGTGAAACTGCCCTGGCGAAGGACCCAACTTGGCCATATGCAACTGCGAGTACAGCATTCTTGAAACCGCTTCCAATGGAACTCCTTATGGGACCACAGACCGTGTGAAAGGTTTGCCGAAATGGGTCGCGGGTGCGCATGCAAACCTTGGGACCTTCAATGGAGCTCCCTATGGGAGGCCGCGACTCCTGTGATGCGTGTGCCGTGCCGAAATGGGCAGCGGGATCGCATGTGAACTTGGCCGCTGAGGCCTTGGGTGGAACTCCCTATGGGACCACGAACCGCGTGAGGGGTGTGTGCCGAAATGTATCGCGGGGACGCATGTGAATTTTGCCGCTGGGGCCTTGGGTGGGGCTCCCTACGGAGCCACGATTCGTGTGAGGGGTGTGCCGAAATGAGTCGCGGGGACGGGTGCAAACGTTGCCACTGGGGCCTTGGGTCGAACTCCCTATGGGGCCACGAACCGCGCGAGGGGCGTGCCGGAATGGGCCTCGGGGACGCATGTGAACGTTGCAACTGGGGCCTCGGGTGGAGCTCCATATGGGGCCACGAGCCGTGGGGGGTGGTGGCGAAATGGGTCGCGGGAGCGCATGTGAACGCTGACACTGGGGCCTTTGGTAGAGCTCCCTATGGGACCACGAACCGTGTGAGGGGTGTGCCGAAATGAACCGCGGGGGCGCATGCGAACTTTGCCACTGGGCCCTTGGGTGGAGCTCCCTATGAGGCCACGAACCGTGTGAGGGGTGTTGGCCGAGAGGGATCGCGGGGACGCATGTGAACTTTGCAACTGGGGCCCTTCGTGGGGCTACACATGGGGCCACGATTCTTGTGAGGGGTGTGCCGACATGGGTCGTGGGGGCGCGTGGGAAATTTGCAACTGGGGCCTTGGGTGGAGCGCCCTATGGGGCCGCGAGCCGTGTGAGGGGGGAGCCGAAATGGACCTCGGGGACGCATGTGCACTTTGCCACTGGGGCCCTGGGAGGAGCGCCCTATGGGGCCACGGACCGTATTAGGGTGGTGCCGAAACGGGCAGCGGAACCGCATGTGAACGTGGCCACTGGGGCTTTGGGTAGAGCTCCCTATGGGGCCACGGACCGCGCGACGGGTGTGCCGAAATGGACCGCTGGGACGCATGCGAATTTTGCCATTGTGACCTTAGGTGGAACCCTATATGGGGCCACGAACCGTGTGAGGGGTGTGCCGAAATGGGTCGCTGGGACGCATGTAAACTTTGCCACTGAAGCCTTGGATGGAGCCCCCTATGGGGCCACGAATCATGCGAGGGGTGCACCGAAATGGGCTGCGGGGGCGCATGGGAAATTTGCAACTAGGGCCGTGGATGGAGCTCTTTAATGGGACGCGAACCGTGTGGGGGGTGTGCCGAAATGCGTCGCGGGGGCGCATGCGAACTTTGCCACTTGGGCCTTGGGTGGAGTTCCCCTTATTGGGCCGCGAACCGCGTGACGGGTGTGCCGAAATGGACCGCTGGGACGCATGAGAAATTTGCCACTGGGACCTTGGGTGGAGCTTCTTATTGGGCAACGAAACGTGTGAGGGGCGTGCCGAAATGGGTCGCGGGGACGCATGCGAACTTTGCCACTGGGGCCTTGGGCGGGGCTCCCTATGGCGCCACACGCCGCGTGAGGGTCTGGCCGAAATGCGCCACGGGGACGCATGCGAACTTTGTCACTGGGGCCTTGGGTGGAGCTCCCTATAAGGCCGCGAACCGCGTGAGGGGTGTGCGGAAATGTGCCGCGGGGACGCATGCGAACGTGGCTGGTGCAACTCCTTATGGGGTCACGAGCCGTATGAGGGGGATGCCGAAATGGCTCGCGGGGGCGCATGCGAACGTTGCCTCTGGGGCCTTGGGTGGAGCTCCCTATGGGGCCGCGAACCGCGTGAGGGGAGCGCCGAAATGAGTCGCGGGGACGCATGAACTTTGCCACTGGGGTCGTGGTGGAGCTCCCTATAGGGCCACAACCGTGTGAAGGGTTGTGTCGAAATGTGTTGCTGGGACGCATGTGAACGTTGCCACTGGGGCCTTGGGTGAAGCTCCCTATGAGGCCACGGGCGGCGAGGTGGAAGGGGGGCGTGGTGGGGGGGGGTGGGGAATGGGTCGCGGGAGCGCATGTGAACTTTGCCACCGCTGGGACCGCTGGAGTCTTGGGTGGAGACCCCTATGGGACCACGAACCGCGTGAGGGGTGTGCCGAGATGGGCCGCGGGGACGCATGCGAACGCTGCCACTGGGGCATTGGGTGGAGCTCTCCGATGGACCACCAACCGCGTGAGAGGTGTGCCGAAATGGAGCGGATCAGCAGGCGAACGTGGTCGCTGGGACATTGGGTGGGGCCCCCTATGGGGCCACAAGCCGCGTGAGGGGCGTGCCGGAATGTGCCGCGGGGACGCATGCGAACTTTGCCACTGGCGCCTTGGGTAGAGCCCCCATATCGGGCCACAAACCGCGTGAGGGGCGTGCCGAAATGCGCCGCGGGGACGCATGCGAACGCGGCCAAGGCCTTGGGTGGAGCTCCTCTGCGGGGCCACGAACCGTATGAGAGGTGTGCCGAAACAGGCGTCCGCTGGAATTGCTGGCAATGATCGCAGGATGAGAAGGAGGGATGTGGCAACGAGGGGGAAGGAAGGAACGCGGGGGGCTGCATCTTTTTAAAACGAGGACCGAACACGCGATTGTTGGACAACAAAAACAAAGCCGAGCCCGAAATCTGCAACCGCGCCAGCCACGATGGAGTGCTAGTGTGCCAGGTCCTGTTCTGGTAGGGTTTGCTGGCAATTTTCTAAGCGACCCACCCCCTCGGGACACGCTGCGTTGCGCTCATCTGCCCGATCGGCCCGCGCCCCCGAGGCCACAACCCATCACAAAACACAACAGGCTCGCGCTCGCGAGGCCTAGATGCGTCCAAGGCAATCTAAAATGGCTCCAAGACTGGCAAAGATGACCCCGAAAGGACCCAAATATTGCCCCAGGACGGCCCAAGAGGCTCCCAAGACAACCCCAAGAGAGCCCAAGCACTGCCCAAGATGCCCCCACGACGCCGAATGTCACCTCCAACACGGCCAAGATGGCCCACTGAGAGCCCAAGATGACCAGAATATGACTCCAACGCTGCGCAGCGTGCACCTAAGACTGCCCAAATGGTCTCAAGATGGCCCAAGGCGGCCCAAGACGCCCCCGAGAGATCTACAACAACGCCCCCAAGAAACCTCCAACTCGACCCAAGAGGCCCCGAAAGACCCCAAACAAGCCCAGTACGGCCTAAGACGAAACGGTGTCACATGTGACGGCGTTCATCTTCCTCCTCCTGCATATCCCCCTCTCTTCCTGCTCGTCCACCTCATCCCTCCTCGTCATCCACACCATCACCAACACCATCACCACCACCACTAAGCCTGGAGATACAACGCGTGGCAGGTTAGGAAATGAGTGCTCCCTCGGACGCGCAAAGACCACCGAGGCAGCTGGGCAGGCGCGGCGGCGGGACTTCTGGCAGGCAGCTGGGCCACCCCCCCCCCCCCCCCCCACTCCCCCAGCTGATCCTCATCAAGCCCCACAGCGCCCCTGAAAAACTCGGAGTTGGGCAGGCGGCCCCACGACGCCGCTGAACACGCACCTAGCTACGTGCATGACCAATGCGCTTTATCATGGAAAGCGCGGGGCCCGCGGCCCGCGCCGCAATGGAAAAGAGTCCAAATGGCTACGGCACTGCCCTTGAACTGGCACATCCACCACCGCGCCTGCGGGCGCGGAGTGGGCATGTCCTCAAGTCGTCGTGCGCGCCACCCCCTGAGCCTGAGTCCCAGGGGGGTCTTCGCGGGACAAGGACCCCCCGCTCAAATCTACCAGGGCGCCCCGCCGTCACCCGCGTCTTGCCGCGCGACTGTTTCGGAGCCAAGAGGGCCCCAAGACGGACCGAGAGAGCCCCTGGCAGCCCCCAAGTCGGCCCGAGGCGCCCCAGAGTCGCCCGAAGATCGACCCAAGGCGCCCAAGATCGCCCCAAGACGGTCCAAGAAGCCTCCAAGGCGACGCAGGAGGCTACAAACAGCATCCCCAAGAGGGGCCCAAGAGGGCAAACTCCTGCAATTCTGGGGAAACATATAAGCTGGTTGTGGTTATCAAGTACGGCTCGTCGGCCTTCACTGCGTTGAAGACGGCCCATGAGCCCCCCAAGACAACCCCAAACTGGGGCCCGAGAGGCCCCCAAGAGGCGCCCAAGTCGGCCCAAGAGGGCCCCAAGACGGCCCAAGAGGCCCACCAGACGTCCCAAGAGTGCCCCAAGACTGCCCCAAGAAAGGCCCAAGAGGGGGAGGGGCGAACCGACAATCCGAGCCCTTCACCCCCGAGACGGCCCCAGAAGGCCCAAGATGCGCCCAAGAGGCCCCAAAGGGCCCCCAAGAGGACACCAAAAGAAACCCCAAGAGCCCCCCAAGAGGCCCCAAATACCACTTGAGCCATGGCCCTTGCAACCCACGGCCCCAGGCACCAAGGATCTCAGACCACGAGACCCCTACGCGCCTACAAGAGGCCGCAGACCAACAACCAAGGCACGGTGGCGGGATAGGCCGAAGGCCACTATATACTCCCTCTCGCGCCCGCAGGGGCCGACACTGGGGGCAACCTGCTTCAACCCAGACCACGCGCGGGGCAATGGGGCGCAGCGGGGCGGGGCAGTGTTTGCAACTACGTGGCGCGCCCGAGTTGCCGAGCTACCCCCATATTTAAAGCGGAGCCCATGATGGAATCAAACCCACGTTCGAGGGGCGGTTGGAGGAGTCCTACGTCGACCCAAGACGGCCCAAGACGCTTCTGAACGGCATCCAAAACGCCCCCCAAAGAAACCTCACAAATCGCAACAACGCCCCAAACGGCACACAAGACGCCCAATACGGCCTCATACGAGAAAGTGTCACATGTGACGGCGTTCCCCCTCCTCCTCCTCCTGCTACTCCTCCTCTTCCTTCTCTTCCATATCACTCCTCCTTCTCATCGACGCCATCGCCGCCATCAACATGACCTGCTCTAGCCAAATTAGCCGCATCCGCCAAGCAGAAAAGGAATGGCGCGCGGGCGCGCGCACGTGGCGGGGGCCCCGACCTCGATGATGTCGCACAGTAGATGGCCCTGGCGGGACGGGGCGAGAGGGGAGGGGGGTTCGGTGAGAGGGGCACGGGAGGGCGACGAAGCCACGGGCCTCGCCCACTAGCTGCGGCGAAGACCGCGGAGGGGGGTCTGCAGAAGGACGGGGGGAGCGCTGCCGAGGGGCGGCAGAGGATCTCAATGGGGGAGGTGTTGGGATGCGAGATCGGGGAGGGGGTGGTGGGAGCGAGATGGGGGAAGGGGGGGGGGGGGGGGGGGGGGAGAGTTGGGGAGGGGGCTGGGGGCGAGATGGAGGAGATGGGGGAGGGGGCGGGGCGAGGCGGGGGGAGGGGGGTGGGGGAAGGGGAGGAGGAGGGGGCATGGAGGCGGGAATAGGGCGAGGATGGTGGAAGGGGAGAGACGGGAGAGAGGATGGGGGAAGATGTGGCGGGGGCGAGATGGGGGAGGGGATGGAGGAAGGAGCGGGGATAATGGGGTGAAGCGGGGCGGTCAAGTCCCCCTCCCTCCCCCTCGTTCCCTCCTCCTCATCCTCATCTTCATCTCCCTCCTCCCCCCTCCCCCCGCAGCTGGAGTGACGCGCCGCACTATTTGCAGAAGCACATCGGGCGGAAGTCAGATACTTGTTCAAACGCATGCGCCGACGCCCCAAGGGGGCCGCGCGGCAGCGCTCGGCGGCGAGATGCTCGTGGAGGCATCGGCGCCGAGCTGAAACGAGGCGGCGCAGATGCCGCATGCGCTCGGCATCCGCGGGAGACGTCAAAACAAATGGCGTGGTGTGGGGGGGGGGGGGGGGGGGGGGGGGGGGGGCGGGGAAGAGAGATACCAAGACCTGTCAGTGCTGACAATTTGAGGGCTTGCCGTTCGGAGATGGGGACAACACGGCAGCCGTGCACAGATGGCGAAGTGGCACTGCCTTCTTACCCACGCCGCGAGCCCAAGGGGAAAACTATGCGACCGAGGCCGCCTCGCGCAAAACATGCACCGCCGCATCCCACACGAACACCGCCGAATCAGTCATCGGTGTCCAGGATCGGCGGTCGGACCTCCCAGCAACTGCCCACGCGCACACATGCTGATGCTGAGACACGACCACGCCATCATTGCAAACTGCGGGCGTGGCGCTGTCAAAAGCATGACGTGCCGACACAAACGGGCCCTCAATGAACACACCACTCGATTGCAATGATACCTTGCGTACAGCACCCTACATCACGACACGCGCATCCCCTCACTCCCCACCCCCCAGCCAAGCCCCGCCTGAGATCATTTCTGGTCGCCGCCCATCCCCGAGCCAGGAGCCGCCCCTGCGGCATACTCACCTGAGAAGATGCGGGGGGTGGGCGGGCGCAATCTCAACAATGGGGGCGTCGGGGAAGACGAGTCGGCGCTCCGTGGGTCAACGAGCTGGCGCGCCGAAGGGGAGCGGCGACCTTGCTGAGCCATTCCATGCCAGCGCGGAACCGCCGCCACAAGACAAAGCCACACACCGTGCACTATCCGTCGCGCTCTCCAGGGCAAGCTATATAAACGCATCCATCGGACCAGCCCCGCCGAGCAACAAAGCGCATATTGCACGTGGAAGAGGCTGCCTCCACGCCCAACGTGAACCCTGGCAACGCCGACGGCTCGCGGCGTTTCGGCGCGACCGCCTGCCCGAGATTTCGGCGCGCGTGCCCCGCCCGACGTTTCGGCGCGCGTGGCCTGCCGCGAGGAGACGATCAGGCGATCCCGCCGTCACCTCAGACGATCCCCACTGATGAACTGACGGAGCCCAACTCGGCGATATTCCTGATGACATCCGTCTAGACCCTTGCGGCCAGGGGATGCGGGAAGCGGAGGGAGGGGCTGGCATCAAGAGAGCGGGCAACAAACATGGCGCTGCCGTGGGAAGGCAGCCCGCATCGCGGCGGGCCTGGATCAAGAGGCGGGGGCGACGAGGACAACGAGGTGGGGACGACGAGCAAGACCACTCGCTCCAAGGGAACTTCGAACACGAGAAAAGGCCGACGACAATCGCCGCCAACGACGCGTGAACGGCCAACGCCGCCCGACTGATCGCTGCGTGCAATCCTGCATCCTGGCCTCACGTGCCCATCCATCCTCCTACTCCGCCAGCCTCTGCCTCGAACTCAGCCTCTCCCCTCCCCTCCCCCCCATCCATCCTCACCTCCCCTTCGTAAGCTCAATTCCCCACTCCCCCCCCTGCTTCCTCCTTCGCATCTCCCTTGCAAGCGGCAGCAGCGGCTGGGGTCCGCTGCGACACGAACTCGACGCTCGCGAAGCGGTACGGCGGTGGATCGGCGTCGCCACTGCGATAGACCGAGGCGGGGAGCCACACCCCCACGGGCACCGAGGCGTTGTTGAAGATAAAGGCGGTGGCCCTCTTCACCTTGAACGCCTTGCCGCCGACGACCACCCACGGGAGCTGGTTCACCAAGAGCGACTGCTTGCCGTCGTGGGCGAAGGCCGCCACCGTGGGCGACATGTCCCGCGGGCGCAGGTTCATGCAGCAGTCCTTGCAGTCCGTGCACCTGCCGTACTTGCACACCTCCCCTAACCCCACCCTTCCGAGCGCACGGAGCTAAAGGGCGCGGCGGCGGCAGAAGGGGGGGCGCGAAAGCACGACAGCGTTGCTCAATAACCACAGCATCTGGGGCAACGCAACCCAATCCAATAATACAAACGGCTGGCAACATGCAAAAAGCTGGCAGCAAAGCTGGGCACGAGCGGGGACGCGGGGGCTCCTCGCAATTATCGGCCGAGCCACGCATGCAAGGCGCCGTGCCACTCTATCTACAAAACCGAAGCAGGCGACGGCCACAATCATCATCATCACCATCGTCGCCATCAGCATCATCGCCCTCCCACTCCTCCTCACAATCGTCATCGTCGCCACCATCATCATCGCCGTCGCCGCAGACACCATCATCATCATCATCGGCAACGCCATCACCGACACCGTTATGGTCACAAGCAGCATCACCATCCCCAACCCCTTGCCCTCTCATCACAATGCCCCCCTGATGCCGCACGACAAGGCGAACAATGACAACGCCCCTTCCCCTGCATTGGGTGCCCCGCCTCACAGTTGGCCTTGCGCGACTCGACCTTGAGCTGCGCGGCCACGGGCGGCGGCGGTCCATGGCCAACCCTGGACCGCACGGGCGTGCACCTCATCAAATTGTGGCCAACAATGCACACCCGCTTCTCGGGTATGTCGGCGCCGACCGTCGTGTCCAAGCCGACCTCGAAGTTCAACGTCGAGTGGAAGTGCGGATCGACCTGGCGCGGGCAAGAGGAGGGGCGAGGGAGCCGCCCCAAAGGCCCCCCAACTCCTCCAGCTCCTCCGACGCCCCTCCAACACCCATCCAGCTCCTCCAGCTGCATGCCCCTCCAACTATAACAAACCCTAACTCCTCCAACTCCTCCAACTCCTCGAATCACTGGCAAATCCCTCACCCACTTCCGTCAACTGCATGGCCCCTACAAGCGCACCCACATCGACGCCGCCACCCCCGCCCGAGGACCACGGCGCGGTCGTGCATGCCAGCGAGCGCATCCTGTGTGAAGATGTCGGCGCTGGCCTCGGAGGCGGCGTTGAACATGTGCGTGAGCTCGGTGTTCGCGAGCTTTGCGCCGATGAGGTCCGCCCAATTCTTGAGAACCTGCTGCCGCCCCCGCCCTCCCCCCCCTCCCCTCCCCCCTTGCCCTCCTCCTCCACCCCATGCTATCTCCTCCCCCATCCTCCCCCTCATCCCCCTGATCCTCATCATCCTCCTCCTGATCCTG
>CAUYUJ010009780.1:418849-436349 GCA_963575745.1 Prorocentrum cordatum
GGGGTGGCACTTCAATCGAAAAAAACAATGTGCACCGGTGGGGGGGGATCAACAATAATTTTTCTTCAAGAATGAGAAATCATCAACAACAACAACAACAACAACAACAACAACAACAACAACAAGAACAAGAACAAGAACAAGAAGAAGAACAACAACAACAACAACAACAACAACAATCATTTTACCCGAACGCTCAGTGTTCTCCCCAGTGCCAGGGTTTTCTTGCGACACCAGCCAATACCCCCACTTCGTGGGGGGGCCGTTCAAGCTCTACCAAATATCCAAACGACTCTTCGAGACCACCCACACCCAGCTTCCCGCCCTATGACGTTGGGACACTTCACTTCGTGGCGTGCGGACGACCCTGGCTACTACACTGGCGTGGGGTACACACCCACAGAGGTTGATCACATCTGTTACATATGATGTGGTACACGGTACACGTGAGATGGTACGCAGTGCCAAGATAGTTGGTCACATTTTTGGGGCAAATTCGTGGGGATGCGATTACAGAAGTACATGCGCGCGCGGCGGCCGCGCGCATGTGCACTTCGTCTCATTTTTTGCAAGGGATGGTGGCCCTCGCAGGCGCGCAACCGTTGTTGGAGAAGTTCAAAGCACCTGAAGAAGTAGCACGCAAAGACCCTTTTGACAGAAATGTTTAAAAAGTGGTGTGTTTCCTATGAATCCGCAAGAGCGCGCGGAAGGACATTTTGACAATTTGTTCTTAAAAAACCATTGGGTTTTTGATGTTTTTATGTTAAAATCGTTACGAAACCTAAGGTTTTGGAAGGATTTCGTCTTGCGAGCGCGAATGTCCACTTTACCTTATTTTTTGCAAGGGATTCTTGAAATTTGATCAACTAGGAACAAGAATTTTCATTTTCTATTGTTTTTTGCAAGGGAAAACGAGCGTCAACAAAAAACCGGATCCGGGGGTAATCCACTTTTCTGAAGCTTTCGCAG
Organism: Prorocentrum cordatum; assembly: GCA_963575745.1. NCBI lineage: Eukaryota > Dinophyceae > Prorocentrales > Prorocentraceae > Prorocentrum > Prorocentrum cordatum. The sequence goes on from CAUYUJ010009780.1 coordinate 419,819, forward strand.
AAAAATGATGAAAATGTAGCTGCGGCCTAGGTTTTGGGCGGGGGGCGTGCACCAGGGGGTCCAACAATAATAATTCTTTAGAAGTAATAGTGTTCAACAACAACAACAACAACAACAACAACAACAACAACAACAACAACAACAACAACAACAACAACAATCATTGTAAGACTGTTCGATCGTATCTGCTCGAGTGTCCAATAACGCGTATTTCCCAAACCCTCGATACCCGCCCTCTTCGTCTTCGATCGGGCCCCTTTTGGGGGTAGACCTTTCTTCCCTGCAGGCCGGGCCCCGGCAAGCGGCGGGGCGGCCGCGGACCGTCGGCCTGGCCAGCGGCAGCGCTGATCGGCGGGGCGGCCGCGGACCGTCGACCCGACCCCAAGAGGGACGGACAGGGGACCGACCACGACGACGACGACGACGACGACGACGACGTCGGCGACGACGACGACGACGACGGCGACGACGACGACGAGCGAAAGCGAGAGCGAGAGAGAACGACAGCAGGGCCACGAAGGACACGAAGTAGGCTACGGAGGGCGACAGCGGGGACACGAACGGAATGCGTATGGGGCCACGAGGAGCGGGAACGAGCGGGGGCCACGAAGGGCAGAAAATGCGGGGCCACAGAAGGCAACGATGGGGCCACTGAGGGTAGCAACTGGGCCACGTAGGACAGTGAGGGGGCCACAAACGGCGACAGCGGGGCCACGAATCATGCACATGGGGCCACAACGGGCGCGAACGAGCGGGGGCCACGAAGGGCATACGTATGTTGGGCCGCGGAGGGCAAGGACGGGGCCACCAAGGACAGCAACGGGGCCACGAAGGACAGCAACGGGGCCACGAAGGGCGACAGCGGAGCCACAAACGGCATGCATATGGGGCCACCACGGGTGCGAACGAGCGGGGGCCACGAAGGGCATGTATATATGGGGCCACGAAGGGCAGCGAGGGGGCCACGAAACAAAGCATGGGGGCCACGAAGGGGAACGAGGGGGCCACGAACGGCTGCAACGGGACCACGAAGGGCTGCAACGGGGCCATGAAACAAAGCGAGGGGGCCACGAAGGGCCGCAACGGGGCCACAAAACAAAGCGAGGGGGCCACGAAGGGCTGCAACGGGGCCACGAAGGGCAGCGAGATCCCGATTCCTAGGTAATCTGCGAGGGAGTCCGAAGCGTGAGCACGACTCCTGGGTGCCTGGGTGTCGGGAGCGCGGCGCTTAAGTAAATTGCAGGAGATTCCAACGCAAGGGCGCTATTCGTCAGCACATTGCAAGCAAGTCTCCAGCGAGAGCGCGACTCCGGAGCGCCGGTAGAGCGATTCCCGAATAAGTTGTAAGGAAGTCCAAAGCGAGAGCGCGATTCCTGAATAAAATGCGAGGAAGTCTCGGGCGGGACCGGGGATCCTGGCTAAATTGTAAGGAGGTCTCAGGCGGGAGCCGTTGTTATTGTAATCCGGGGGCCAGGGGCCCAGTTTGAGCATCAAGACTTCCCCTGTCAAAAAACAAGGCGCGAGCGTCGAGGGGCACACTTTGATTGAGAACAAACAATATGCACCAGTGGGGGGGATTAACAACAACTTTTCTTCAGAGATGACAGTTCAACGGCTCCCACCTGATATCTCTTCATCCTGTATTCCCACATTGCGCTCTCGCGCTGGACTTCCTCACGGTGTATGCAGGAATCGCGCTCTCGCGCAGGATTTCCTCGCAATTCATTCAGACGCCGCGCCATCGACATGCAAGAGTCACGCTCTCGCTGTGGATTTCCCCACGATTGATTTGGAAATCAAGCTGTCGCTTGAGACTTCCTTGCGATTCATGCAAACACACGCTCAGCAACCCGCCTGCTCGACCTGGCCGCCTGGGCCCTCCTTCCCGACCCGCCTAGCAGGGTCTGCCCACCCGATCTGCCCGTCTGCTTCTGCAGCGTGTTTTCTGCTCCTAGCCCCCCTCCTCCTAGTCTCTCTCGTGCTCCATCCTCCATCCCCCTTCCCCTTCCTTCCATCCGTCCTATCTTCCCCTGCCTCAGGGGCTCCACGACGTACACGTTGCAGGTACGAAAGATATATCCTCCAAAAAGGGTGCTGTCGAAGACGAAGAGGGCGGGTATCGAGAGTTCGTGATATACGTGTTGAGTGGCACGCGAGCAGATAAGAGCGAACAGTCTTAAAATGAATGTTGTTGTTGTTGTTGTTGTTGAATTTGTTGAAGTTGTTGAAGTTGTTGTTGATGTTGGTTTTGTTGTCGTCGTCGGCGTCGTCGTCGTCTGGCGAGCTTCTCTCAGGGCCCTGGCGCTGCCAGGAAGGTGGTCCTCGCCTTCAGGGTGGCCTCAGCCTGCCCAGGTCTAGCCCAGGTCAGATCTCCAAAACACCCCGCACGAGGCCCAGAAGGCCAGCAAGGGCTCGGTCCAATCGCGCCGACGCGAGCGCTGGCTTCTCACACCAGAGGAGGAGGAAGAGGAGGAGGAGGAGGAGGAGGAGGAGGAGGAAGAGGAGGAGGAGGAGGAGGAGGAGGAGGCGCACCTGCGCGCCGCGCCTACGTCCCGCGCCCCCCGCGGCGCTCTGCGGAGGAGCCCGGAACGATCGACAGCTCGCCGATGGCACGGACCTTTTTTGGGCCACCGGCGGCATTCAGCCGAGCGCCCACGCTCGCGTCGCCGCCGCATCGACGCCGCGCGGACCTGCCGCAGAGAGGGGAGGATTGAGGTTTCTCGACATTCTTTGGGCCCCGGGAAGCATCCCGCCTCCAGGGAAAGGGATTCAAGCGCGTTTTCCCGATGTTTGCGCACGCTCTGACCGTTTCAGGTCCCTGGCGCGAAGAGGCCTGAAGAAGACGCCGGGGTCCTCTGGGGACTCTCGGGAACCTCCAGAGACACCCAGGTGCCCTGGAGAAACGAAAGGGACAGACAGACAGACAGACACAGCCGTCTTCTGACCGGCCACATGGGCCGGGCCCTTTGCGGCACCGGAGAACGGCGCCCGGGCAGACCGAGTGGAAACTGCCATGGCATGGGGCGCTGGATCAAGTGCCTGCTACACAGGAGGAAGTTCCCCCCCCACAGCGCAAGCTCAAACAACCTTCTGGGCGACGAGCGCTCTGCAGAGGGAGGAGAAAGGGAGGAGGGAGGGAGAAGTGGAAGGAGGAGGGAGAGAGAAGGGAGGAGAGGAGGGAGGGAGAGGAGGGGGGGAGGGAGAGAGGGGAAGAAGAGGGAGGAGGGAGGGAGGGAGGGAGGGAGGAGGAGGGAGGAGGAGGGAGGAGGGAGGAGGGAGGGAGGGAGGGAGGGAGGAGGGAGGGGAGGAGGGGAGGAGGGAGGGGAGGAGAGGAGGGAGGGAGGGAAAGGAGGGAGGGAGACAGGGGAAGAGGAGGGCCCCTCACACGTCAGACCACCGCCTGCAGGGTCGCACCGTGCGCCTGGTAGGGAGATCGAAAGAAATATCACACCAGAGGCCTCCTCGCTCTCGTGCCTCGGGCCCCGCGGCCAGCAACAAAAATCAATACAGGAGATAAGCAACAAGCCAGGGAGGGGCCCCAGGAGGGGATTTGGTCCACCTCCTCCTCCTCCTCCTCCTCCTCCTCCTCCTCCTCCTTCCCCTCCCCCTTTTCCTTCTCCATCCTCCTCCTCCACCCCCTCCTCCTCCTCCTCCTCCTTCTCCTCCTCCTCCTCCTGTTGGGACCCAGGGAGCAGGAAGATGGGAGCAGGAAGAAAAAGGAGGAAGAAGAGGGAAGGAGCAGGAAGGACGAGGAGCTGGAATGAGGGAGCAAGAAGTACAGTGGAGGCAGGGAAGGTCTTGAGGTGATTTGGCTTTGGGGCGTCTTAGCCCACTTGGTGAGCCCAGTTACCTACCAACCTGCGAAGCACGGTGGTCGCAAGCGCCCATCGTGATAGAGGGCAAAAATCAGCCAAACGACGGCGAACGCTGGGGGCTCCCAGTGACCCCGCTGGCACAGTCCCACTTACCATGTCCTGCGACAGCACGGCTTAGACCGAATGTTCAATGGGGCCCTGCGTCATAGCAACATAAAGATGGCACTCACCTCAACGAAAAAAGAACCCCGCCAGCGCTTCCAGGGGCGGGGGGGCGCCCGGTCTGCCGGACACCTGCAGGGCTCAAGTCTGCCAATATGATCGACCATCGCCAGTCTGCGCGAGGAGGAGAAAAGAGAAAGAGAAGAAGAACGATAATAATGAAAGGAGGAAGAGGAGAAGGGAAGGAGGAGGAGGGAAGGAGGAGGCAAGGGAGGCGCGCTCCAAGCCAACCCTTCATCCTCTAATCTCTTCGACCATCGCCCGTCGTCAAGGAACCAGGAGGGAAGAGGGTGGGGGAGCAATCGTCGTCTCCGCGACCGCTGGTCGTCTCATCACCGCGCACGCGGAGGAGGAGGAGGAGGAGGAGGAGGAGGAGGAGGAGGAGGAGGGTGTAGCAGAGAGGACCGCGGAGGAGGGAGCACAGGAAGAGCAGGATACCCCGCCCCCGCGCCTCGGCAGGCCACTCGAGGTAGACGCGGGGGAGGGGGAGGGCATCCGCCGCCTGAGGGGCCCAAGGCTGCCCACATCAGGGGGCGCCTCGGTACTGCTTACTGTGAGCCCAATAAGCGTCACTCTTGCCAATAACAGACAAGGGGGTGGGGGTCGCAACCCTCCCGGACAATCCTCCCAGAGGCAGCTCGAGCCAGACCACCTCAAAACATAAGGCCTCCCCCCCAAACCCTTTACACTGATATAGCCCCATGGTCCATCGGGACGCCAACGGTCACATGCTAAGTACAGCCCTACTCCCAACAGCGAAACGAGCTGCTTCATGGCACCACCCCTGACGATCTGAATGAGATCGGTTCCACGCACTGCGGTACTATCGGGCCTACGGGAAACAACTATTACAACCTACGGCCTACATCGGTTCTGTGGAATGGAGCCCAGCGGCAAGAACTGTCATGGGTCGCGGCCGTCTGGTCTTTTGGAGTCTCCCGAATCGGAGACACGCTAACGTGGAGTTAGGGGATCTGTAGATCTGGGGTGTGGGCGCCAGATCCGCGGATCGGAAAACATACACCCCAAAACAAGAGACCAGTACCGCCTAACTTAGCGACGGAGCGCGCGGTTTACGTACGGAAGCGGGACCCCGTCGCTAATCCACGCGCCTTAATCCATGTTTGCGCTTCCTCGTTCGAAGGACCGCCACACAAGGCGCGGTGATGGCAGACTGGCGGAACTTGCCGCGAGCAGCTGGACATGCACCAAGATGTGAGTTCAAGCGCGGGCTTTGGACGCCGGGCGGCGGCCGATGCCATGACCCTCCCGAGGACGTGCCGTGGTCGATTGGGCACCCTGAGGGTCAAAGGAGCCCAGAGACGCCTTTTCCAGACTTGGAGACAGCCGCACATGAAAACATAACTGGTTTTGATTATTCTGACCCTGGGGTGGAGGGAAAGAAAGCGATGACCATGACAAAGACTGGACAGGCAAACGTTGGTGTCGATCTTGGTCACCGTCCAAATTGGGCACCGTCGATTCGCGAATCATCCTCGCGAATCGGCGACGGTCAGCTTGGACCATGACATAGATCGGCGTCGACAAGATCCCGCGAGAGCTTGGTCATGGTCAGCATGTTCTTCTACCCCTCGATGGAGAGGGTCAATTTGAATGTTCCTGGCCCCCCGCGCCGGCCCTCAGGGTGGCCGAGCGACCACCGGCAGATGTGTCGTATCCACCCCTCTGCCAGCGCCGCGGAGCCCTGCTCGCGGTATCTCGGCGCCTTTCGCGCGCGGACGCGGAAGAACTCCCCCGTGTCATCCTGCTCCAGTACCTCAACCTCCTGTCCGTCCGCCGCGGAGAACTCCGAGAAGTTGCGACTGGCGCGCGACAGGGTCGGCACGCGTCGGAGGGCCACCTCCAGAGGAACAAACAACGCAATCACCAAAAGACAAAGTCGGAGCTACGCGCGGATGTCTCGGAGCGACGCTGGATCCCCATGGAGGCGCCTCCGGCGCCGCCCCTGGCACGCTTCGCGCGCCAGGGAGGGAGGCCAAGCGCCGATCCAAGAAATCCGCGCGAAGCTCCGAAAAACTATTCCATATCCACACAGTCGGAGCGCACACGAGAGGACACGCGACAGGACACGACTCTTCCGACGGTAGCACGGCCTCCAACAACGACAGGACATAAAGGTACCCTTAGTCTGAGCACGCAGAGGACGCGAGAAGGGATGGACAGGACACAAGAGTACACTTGATTTTGCAGGATTGACCTGCCAATGCGCGCCGACTGTATCCACACCCACCGCCTGGGAGCCGATCTTGCTAAGACCAGCTCCCTAATTAGGCGGTGGATATCTGGACGCATTCCCCGCACTTCTTGTCGTTCCTTGAGGCCCGACGCGTCCAACAAAAATACAACATCGCGAAAAATCGCGACCCGAGCCTGAAATCCCATCTTTCTGCGGCATTGTCGGGCCAGATTGATCCGTGATGGCCCCCGCGACCGAAACTGGCCGACGCCCGATTCGCGGCACGCGAGCTTCCCGGGAAGCAGTGGGCCGTCACACTTCCATTGTTGATGGCCCGGCGAGGCCCGACAACGACGCCCAGAGGCCGCAATCGAAGGGAAAAAGTGCGGATTGACAAATTATATCGCCAGATCTGAGTTCATCCTCCCCAGACCCTCGACATCATGTTTTTTGCATTACGTCGACCCCCAGGTTTCAACCCACTCCCCAGGACCGATCTTTCATCCTGAGTCGTTTTTTGAAGGCCCTGACGCCTTGTAAGGGCCCCCAAGGGCCGAAACTGGCGAGAAACCTTCAGTCACGATTTATTCATGACCCGAGGGGGTCTTAGAAGAAGAAGCGCCATAAACATACACTGTTGGCGCTCCGCGCGGATTTGTTGGATCTGCTCTGGATACCCCTCACTGGCGCGCTCCGCGCGGCAAGGGCGGCGCCGGAGGCGCCGCCGGGGCGGCCCCAGCGCGGATCCAAGAAATCCGCGCGGAGCGCCAACAATTTATGTTTAATGGCAATTTTTCTTCTTCGATTCATGACCCGCGTGAGTCTCGGGTACGGGGGACTCGGGTTGGCCTGACGGGGCCATCATACAAAGCGACGAGATCCAATCTGAAATTTGACGCGAACTCCCGCTGCAAACACCCCACGAAAACTGGACCGTCCAAGCCCGGGGCGCGCTCGTCAAAAAACGTCAGCAAACCCGAGTTCCGGCTTATACTAGAGTTTTTAGAGGCCTCCTAGATGGGGTCCGAGTAAATGGGGCCGGAGCATCGCGCCGCATCGTAAATGCATCGCCAACGCATGGGCGATGCATCGCCGATGCATCGCCGACGGCGGCGACGCACCGGCGACGTCGGCGTGGAGAAATTCGGGCTCCGCATCGAGCCGCATCGGCGATGCGGCGCGATCCTCCGACCCCATCTACTCCGACCCCATCTAGGAGGCCTAGAGTCTTACGCTTCCCCGAGAGGGGGTCTCTGGGCCCCCGAGTCAATCAAGCCTTGCAGAATCCTGCAAAATCCTGAACCCAAACCCGGGTCAACGGCGAAGGATCCTGCAAGATCCTGCAGGATGCTGCACCCAAACCCGTGTCAGTGCGACCCTGGCCCTGCAGGCTCCTGCAAGATCGGGCGCTCTGGCCAACCCCCGTTCGCATTGACCCCCCTCTCTTGAGCCCCGACGAGAGGCGGTCCCTGGGCCCCCCGGCCTTCCCCTCGCCGCCGTGGGCCCGGCACACCGCGCGCTCCGCCAGGGGCCGCTTCCGGCCGCCGGCCGCCGCAAGGCGGGCGCCGCACACCTCGCACGTCGCGGCGCGGGCGCGGGCCTCGTCCGCCGACCGGGCGGCCTCGGCGGCCCGCTGCACCTGGGCCTGCAGGGCCGCTCGAGCACAGAAGGTTCGGGTCGTGCCGACGTCGGCCCCAGGACCCCCTCGCGCCGTGGAGAGATCACAGCAGGACGCTTGTCCTCGTCGGCGCCGGGGCCACATCGCACCGCCCGAGCACCCGATCCAGGCTGGATCGGGCTGGCCGATCTCGTCAGCTCAAAATCGGTCCCCCGGCCCTCCCGGGGACCAGACGCACCACTTCTCCGAGCTGGCCCAGCCGTGGCGACGAGGGGCAGCCCCCCGATGGCCAACTACCGTCGTCTCAGGTCGCCCGCCTCTGATCGTCCTGCATGCACATCTGCCCCTCCCACCTCCTGCGGATCTCGTGCTCTCCTCCCCCTCCTCCTCCTCCCCCTCCTCCCCCTCCTCCTCCTCCCTCCCCCTCCTCCTCCCCTCCTCCTCCTCCTCCTCCTCCTCCTCCCTCCTCCTCTCTCCTCCTCCTCCTCCTCCTCCTCCTCCTCCCGCCCCAAGGGCCACTACCGTTTTCTCAACTGACTGCTGCGCACTCCTCCGAGCATCGGGTCGGGACGGATCGAGGCCGGCCATGGCCTGCTGCCAGCGCCGGAGGCAGCCCCAGTGGACCGGGGAGCCGCGGCAGTCGCAAGGGAACGCGAGCGCAGCGTCCTCCGGACTCGCGTCCTCCAGCACCGCGTGCAGGCAGAGGCGGCATTCCATGCGCGGTGCGTGGGGGAGGGGGGGGGGCCGCGGCAGAGGCGGAGGGGGCAACGTGAGGAGGCACCTTCGGGGAAATCTTCGCAGGAATGATGCAGTGTTGGCGAGCCCGAGTCAGGGGACACCAAGCCGGATCAGCCCAGATTAAGCCCCTTGTAGTGATCCAGATGAGCCCAGGCAAGCCTGGCTTAAGCGGAACTACATGGGATCAGGCCCAGTGAAGCTGGTTTTCGCCAGCGGATATACTAGCGCCGATGCTGAGTGTAACCTCGCAGGAGATGCGTCCTGAGCAGCAGAAGGACCAAGGGGGGCGCGCCAGGAGGGCACTCGGGAGACGAGCGGGGCGCAGTCCTTGAGCCGCCAACGCAAGTAAAATGCATACCGTGCTCCTCGGGTTTGACGAGACAGGACTGCCTCGGCCGCGCCACACTCCAGCACACCCAGCTGCCAAGGACGCGCCAACCCTCACTCAACAATCGCGCACGTCCTCCAAATGCTCAGCAGGATCAACCGATCGTAGGCATGAACCTGAATTAACTTGGGAAGCTGTAGCGACACAACAACATGAAGAGCGCCAACACAAAGCAATGGAGGTGTAGGTGCAAAACCGAACAAGGCTGAGGGGAAACACGAGCTGGAATCGAGAATGCGGCGCGTTCTTACTAATTCTTCGGGAAACCACGAATTTTCGACATGTCAACGAAATGAAACCAAGCGGGCCTCTCGAGAGCGCATGTCGGAATCATTCGAACGCCCTTGCGCGCGTGCGGGGGGGGGCACGGCCATTATCAAATCAAGCCATACGGGCCACTCGCGCCCGTCCGTCGGCCGCGCGTGTCGAAATCATTCCAACAACTTCACCACCGACACGTGGACACCATCATCGTCATCGGCATGATCAGCATCGGCGCCGTCATTGGCCTTGCCGTCGTCATCGTTATCGTCGTCATCAGCATCGTTTCTATCATCACCGCGTCTGCCGTTGTCGACGTCGCCATGGTACTGGGCCCGCCCGAATCACCGACTCGCACTGATGCGTCCGCGCGTCAACGCGGCCTTCGAGACGCGCCAGATATCCTCAGTGGTCAGCGCAACCGCGGCCGCGTCAGCCGCGCCAGACTAGCTCGCCGCTCTGCGCGCGAGACTGCGCGCGCTAGCGCGGCCGCAGCGATGCGCCAGCCAGCGCCAAGCAATCATCGCAATGGCCGCCGCATGGATTTTGCAAACAAAGTTACGGATGGGTGGATGGAATGACTGCGCGAGCAGTGGAGTTGACAACTTCAAGTTCGGCGGGGTGGATCGCATCACACAGATTGCACCACATAATTGGCTCTTGCTCCACATCGATTTCTCAACATGTATTCAAAATCCTAGGTCGCACCCCTTGTACTGCACAGCATAGCTTGCACAACATAGATTGCACAACCTAGACTGCACCACTCAGGCTGATCCGCGCAGGAGTGCAAGACATATACTGCAAGAAACTTCATGTTTGGGGTCTACGCTGCTTGCTCTTACTTGTTATACACACAACAGAACAACAAAAAACGTAATCCTGAAAAGACGAAAAAGGTCGTAACTCCTTCTCCCGCAGCAACCGCCGCCCCCCCCACCCCCGCTTCGCCGCGAGATCAAGTGCGGAGAGGGGGCCCCCGCCCCGCTGGCCACGCCGCCGCGCGGAGGCTGCCGCGGCAGGGCCAGGGACGCGGCGCAGGGCAGAGGCGGCCGCAGCCGCGGGGCGGCCCGACGCCCGCCCCCCGAGGCCGACGACGACGGCACCCCCGGCGCGCGCAGGTCCTCACCGCTGGCGGGCTGGGGACGGCCTGGGGGCCCTGGGGGGTGGCGCCAGGGGCGACTCCCTCGGGCCAGCGGTGGCGCCTTCTCTCCCGCGCACGTGAGGGCCACGAGGAAAACCCTGGAGGCCTCACGCGCCAACCTGAGGCCCGATGTACGTCGGAGCCACGTCGGATCTATGTCGGGTTCACGTCGGACTGCGTCGGAATTACTTCGGATGTACGTCGGGCTGACGCCGGAGCATCGCCGCGCGAGCGTCGACCCATAGACATTACAACTATTGGTCGCCGCGCGAGGCCTCCAGGATTCTTGTAATGAAAGGAGAACTCTCCCCTCCAACGAACGTCCGAGGCGCAGCCATGGCCACCAGATGCCAAATCTGCCAGAACAGATGTCGAGCACGGCCAAGCTGCTACAATGCGGGTCGCTGGATAAGAAACGAGGCCCCCCGCTGGCCCCAGAAGCGCCTGGGTACACGGGGAGCGCTGGAGGGACAACGATGGCAGGACCAAAGGAACAACAAACCCCTTCCGAAGCGGAACTGTTCCTTATTTCAGCAGTTTGACAGCGACGCGCAGAGGGCAGGAGAACGCCAATTGACGTCCGACGACCACCCTAGATGCCAGGCCTGGCTGCCAACACACGCCGACTACCACTGAGGCTTTTGCCTCCCTACGGCAGTTTCGTGTCGAGACTACCTCTGGGCTTGTTTCTGACATTGCGTGGATCGGACAACCTTGATCAATCGCCGTTGTCCGACAATGGCAGGTCGTGCGGTATCGGCCAGTTCTGGCCCCTCGCGGCATTCTGCCTTGAACGCCCGAGCTGCGTTCGCCGCAGGAGTCGGCACGACACGCAGCTGTCGCACCACCGAGGACAGCCCTGGCTGGCGCTCAATCACTGCACCAGACTCCGACTGCCGCCCCTGCGGGAGGCAGGTCCACAGGCGTCGTCGCGCGCACGGCGCGGCCGTCTTCAGCCAGGTCGCGCAGGTGACGCTGTGAGCAGCCGAGCGCCTCGGAGTAACTGCTCCGAGCACATCCATCCACGGTGGCTCTCACGCTCTCACCCCCAAGGCCGTGCCGACCCGCAGGACGCGTCGAGCGCCGCGGAGGCCCTGACCTCGCCACCACGACGAGGAGCACTCCGCGTCGCTCCCGAGCACGTCCACGGGCTCCAGATGCCGCGCCTGCGGCAGACCGGCGGCGTCACCGCGCGCACGGTGCAGCCGCCTGCGGCAGAGCCGAGCAGGCCGCGCGCCAGCACGACGTCGTCCAGCGGGCCCGGCCCTCCTCGGGCGGGAGGCCCTGCCTCGGTGGGCCCGACGAGCGCCACGGCCTCGCCCAGGCCTGCCCGGACGCGCTGCCGGCCGTGCAGAGCTGGCAGGCGCACGCGGGCCCGGCGCGCGGGCTAGGTCGCTGACGCCTCGACGCCCCGTGCGTACTGTAGGGGGCCGAGCGTGCGCCTCGGAGACGCGAGGCCCTCGGGCGGTGCGCCTGCCGGGCCGGAGCAGGAGGCCGGCACGAGCAGCGGCACACGAGGAGGCCCGCCACGGCCCGCGGCGTCCTCTGCCGCGATTGCGGGCCCCAAGACTGCACACCACCACCACCACCACCACCACCACCACCACCACCACCACCACCACCACCACCACCACGTCGATGCCTCCTCCCTCCTCTGCCCTCCTCCTACTCTCCTCTGTCCTGGGAGAGGAGGGGGTGAGGGAGGTGGTGTAGGGGAACGAGAAGTGGCATAAACATGAAAACTCGGAGGTCCGCGCGGATTTCTCGGATCGGCGCTGGGGCCCCCCGGCGGCGCCTCCGGCGCCGCCCCTGGTGCGCTCCGCGCGCCAGGGAGGGGGGTCCAGCGCCGATCCGAGAAATCCGCGCGGACCTCCGAGTTTTCATGTTTATGCCACTTCTCGTTCCCCTCTGGTGGTGGTGCGTGCTCCTGGGCCCCGCAGCGATGCCGCGCGCCCGACGGATGGCCTCCGGGCGAGGCCGGGCGAGCGGGCAGCACAGCAGCACGAGCCCGAGCCTCACGGGGGCCCCACCCGCTGCACCCGCCCAGCGCCGGGGGGCGCAGGCGGAGCCGCGCCGCGCTCGAGCACCACCACGGACTCCAGGTGCCGCGTCTGCGGGAACAGGTCCTGAGACGAGGCCAGGGCGAGGATGACTGAAGGGGCCCCAGGTCACACAAATGAATACACACAAACAAAAGGGTTCTATATTTTCCTGTATTTTCTGGGGTTCTGTATTCCCCCCCACTTCCCATATTTTCCCATATTTTCCTGGGGATCGACGCTTGATTGTGTCCGTCTGTTTTCCCCTCCTGAATGACAACGGCTGCGGACACGTCGAGAGCTTCTAAGCTCCGGCGGCTCTGGAGGATGCCTCGGGCGCCGCGGCCCCCTCAGAGCGTTCCAGAGCGCTCTGAGAGCGCTCTGGGACGCCTCTGGAACGGACTTCTCCTCCTCTGGGATCCGACGTAGCGAAAAAAAAACATCGTACAAAATCACTCCCAGAGCCCGGGACACAGTCTTTCCGCGTTCGTTCTTGGGCCAGATCGATCTGCGAGGGTCCCAGGGCCCGAAAAAACGCGACAACGCCCGGCTCGAAAAACTTGGGACGCCAGGATCTCGGGGTCGCGCTCGCCCCGCCCGAGCTCCAGCGGCGTCACCGCGCGCACTGCGTAGCCGCCCGCCGTCAGCTCGCGCAGGTCGCGCGCCTGCGTGTGGCAGTCGCACGACACGTAGACCTGAGAGGGCCCCAGAAACGGCAGGGCTAATTATTTCCTCACCATTTTCGAAAAATTGCCTCTTGAACATGGAAGCGGCAAAAAAAACGCGACTGGAAACGGCAACGAAAACGGCTCCGGGGTCGGGACCAGAAACGGAACCGGAAAAACAACGGCGACGGAAGCAGCAAAAAAAAAGCGACGGAACCGGCAAAAATGAAGGGGCCCAGGGAGACACAAATTCGCCGGCCCAACGGGCCAGAGGCGTGCTAAGATCTCCGGTAACTGGTTAACAATTCTCTAGTTCGCGCGCGCGGGGCGGCCCCTGGGGGTCCCCGGACGAAAAGTACCCCGGGCGATCCCCGACCGATCCCCGGGAGACTCCCCCAGAGCGCTCCAGGAGCGCTCCATGAGCGCACCAACAGGGCTCCGAGACGTCCCCGAGAGCCCCAAGAAAGGCCAAGAGGCCCCCAAGAGGCCCCCAAGATGGTACACGAGGGGTCCGACATGCCACAAGATCGCTCCAAGACGCCCAAGATAGCCCCCAGACGCCCCAAGAGGCCTCCAAGAGCACTCCCAAGAGGGCCCCCGGAGGCAAAAATCATTGTTTTTCCTTAGGTTTTTGAGAGATTTTGGAGCTTCCACCTTTTCGGCTTCCCGACGCCCCAAGACGGCCCAAGAGGCCCCCAAGATCGCCCCAAGAGGGCCCAAGAGGCCCCAAGAGGGCCCCAAGATGGCCCAAGAGGGCTCGAAGACGGCCCAAGAAGCCTCCAAGACGGTCCAAGAGGGCCCCAAGAACGCCCCCAAAGGGGCCCCAGAGAGGGAACACGAAACAACATTTCGAGCCCTCGGCCCTAAGAAGCCCCTACGAGGCCCCAAGAGGCCCCTAAGAGGCCCCAAGAGGCCCCCACGAGGCCCTCAGGAGGCCCCCAAGAGTCCCCCAAGCGGCCCCAGGAGGCCCCCCAAATGCCCCCCCGAGCGCCCCAGGAGTCCCCCAAGCGGCCCCAGGAACTCCCAAAGCGCCGCATTGACAACAGGCCCTCGGGCAAACGGCAGACATGAGACTGTATGGGCCGGCGGAATGAGCGAAGCGATTAAATAAATAGACGCGAATCACAGGATTCCCCACACTTTTCCGTCATATGTTCTCGGTTTTCGTCTTCCCCGCCACTTCCCATATCTTCCCATATAGTTTCCTGGGCATCGACGATCACTGGTGTCTGTGTGTTCTTCAATCCTGGAACAAGAAGCGGAGAAACGGAACCAGATAAAAAAAAACGCCCTGTCGCTTCCAGGGCCCACTGAGCTGGAGTCCCGAAACGGTGCGGTGACAGACCGTGCGGTGACCTCGAAATCCCCCAAGACCTCACCGCACGGTCTTGGGACCCCGGAGGCCCCTGTCGCCCGAGACGTCCTCGGAGAAGGCCTCGAGACCCAAACCCGTGCGGTGACCCCGAATCCCCACCGACTCACCGCACGGTGTGGTCACCACCCCGTCTGGGGGCCCCCGAGGAACAAGAAGCGGAGAAACGAAACCGGGTAAAGAAACGCCCCGTGGCTTCCAGGGCCCACTGGGGCGCAGACCAGCCGGCGGGGCCCCAGGCCCCGGAGCGCGGCCCGCGCCCCGGGCGAGAGGCCCGCCCTGGGCGGGTCGACGAGCACGACGGTCTCGTCGGGGTCCGCCTGCACACCTGGGGGCTCCTCCTCCTCCTTCCACTCCTCCTCCTCCTCCTCCTCCTTCCACTCCTCCTCCTCCTCCTCCTCCTCCTCCTCCTCCTCCTCCATTCTTTCTCCTTCCAGATAACTCCTCCCTGTCGCACCCCGAGGCCAATCAGTTTTTAGGGCGGGCTGGGCGTTTTGCCTGAGACTTCCTCCGCACTTATGACTCTGAAGCTTAAGAATTGGCAACAGCTTCGCAGATGGAGGGCAGGTCGATTTCAACATGTGGCTCTCACCTGAGCGCCGCACACAGTCTTTTTGAACATGTGCAAGAGCTTCACGGATTGAGGGCTGGTGGTTTTCAAAATGTGGCTCTCACCTTCGCGCGGCGCACACTCGCTTTAAACATTGCAAGGGTTTCACGGATTGAAGGCGGGTCGCTTTCAAAATGCGGCCCTCGCCTTAGGGCGGCGCACAAAACTTGCAAGAAATTTCACGGATTGAGGGCGGGTCGTTTTCAAAACGTGTTTCTCGACTTAGCGCCGCGCACATTCATTTTTCAACATTTGCAAGAGCTTCACGGATTGAGGGTGGTTCCTTGTCAAAACTTGACTCTCGCATTAGCGCGGGGCACATTCGTTTTTCAAAATGTACAAGAGTTTCACTGGTTCCCATTGGATTATGCCTTGCGGGTGCAACAGTTATGTCTTCGCTGTGCTGAAATCCCAGGAACGGTGTTCTGGCACGATTCCGGATTGTCAAGACGCAGTCAGGTTGATCCTCGGCGTTGGAATCCCGAAAATATTGTGTTGGTATGGTTCTGGGTCTTCAAACGATTTCCTTCCAAGGAGACAGTTCTTTCAATGGAAATGAACCGTTGTAGGGGCCTGTGAAGAAGAAGCTTAGAGGGAGGGATGATTCCGACGTCGTTGATGACTCTTGGGTTTACACTGGTCCTCCCTCCTCCTCCTCCTCCTCCTCCTCCTCCTCCCTCCTCCTCCTCCTCCTGATTCTTCCTCCTCCACCTCCCTCCTCCTCCTCCTGATCCTCCTCCTCCTCCACCTCCTCCATCCTCCTCCTCCCCTCCTCCTCCTCCTCCTCCTCCTCCTCCTCGTCCTCCTCCTCATTCGCTCCGTCCTCCTCCTCCTCCTCCTCCTCCTCCACCTCCTCCCCTCCTCCTCCTCCCCCCCCTTCCCCTCCTCCTCCCTCCTCCTCCTTCCCTCCTCCTCCTCCTTCTCCTCCTCCCTCCTCCTCCTCCTCCTGCCTCCGCCTCCTCCTCCTCCGCCTCCTCCTCCTCCACCTTCGCCTCCTCCTCCTCCTCCTCTTCCTCCTCCTCCCCTTCATCCTCCTCCTCCTCTTCATCCTCCTCCTCCTCCTTCTCCTCCCCAGGATGCCAGGATGCACAAGAACACCCAACAAGCACGAAGAACATTAGATGACCCTCCCCGAATCGACCTTGATGTTAGAATTGTCTTTGTCCGACGGTAACCCAAACTCGCATCGCGACGTGGCAAATCACAACAGCAAGTCTGGGGCCCTCTTCTCGGCCTCCAAGGGGTCCCGGGATCGCAAAAGAAACCAATCGGATTTCGAAACCCGCCCTGGGAAAAGAGTCGGGACTCCTAAGGGCCGCACATGGAAGAAATCAAGACATGACATGTTTGGGAAGAGACGCCGACACCGCTGGGCCTCTCTTAGAGGCCTCCCACATGGGGTTCGAGTAGATGGGGTCAGAGGATCTCGCCGCATCGCCGATACATAGGCGATGCATCGCCG
>CAUYUJ010009780.1:438518-484619 GCA_963575745.1 Prorocentrum cordatum
TGGATCCGCTGGATCCGCTGGATCCGGTGACGAATCCCAAACCGGCGCCCTCGCCTGAGAAATCCTCACAAAACGGGCCCCGGGGGGGATGCCCAGAGGAGCCCAGAGCGGCCTCCGGCACCGTTTCCGGACGGATACGCTGGATCCGCTGGATCCGGTGACGAATCCCAAACTGGCGCCCTCGCCTGAGACATCCTCACAAAACGGGCCCCGGGGGGGATGCCCAGAGGAGCCCAGAGCGGCCTCCGGCACCGTTTCCGGACGGATCCGCTGATCCGCTGGATCCGGTGACGAATCCCAAACCGGCGCCCTCGCCTGAGACATCCTCACAAAACGGGCCCCGGGGGGGATGCCCAGAGGAGCACAGAGCGGCCTCCGGCACCGTTTCCGGACGGATCCGCTGGATCCGCTGGATCCGGTGACGAATCCCAAACCGGCGCCCTCGCCTGAGACATCCTCACAAAACAGGCCCCGGGGGGGATGCCAAGAGGAGCCCAGAGCGGCCTCCGGCACCGTTTCCGGACGGATCCGCTGGATCCGCTGGATCCGCTGGATCCGGTGACGAATCCCAAACCGGCGCCCTCGCCTGAGACATCCTCACAAAACGGGCCCCGGGGGGGATGCCCAGAGGAGCCAGGCGGCCTAGGATCAGTATCATCACAAAAAAACGGGCCCCGGGGGGGATGCCCAGAGGAGCCCAGAGCGGCTCCGGCACCGTTTCCGGACGGATCCGCTGGATCCGCTGGATCCGGTGACGAATCCCAAACCGGCGCCCTCGCCTGAGACATCCTCACAAAACGGGCCCCGGGGGGGATGCCCAGAGGAGCCCAGAGCGGCCTCCGGCACCGTTTCCGGACGGACGGATCCGCTGGATCCGCTGGATCCGGTGACGAATCCCAAACCGGCGCCCTCGCCTGAGACATCCTCACAAAAACGGGCCCCGGGGGGGATGCCCAGAGGAGCCCAGAGCGGCCTCCGGCACCGTTTCCGGACGGATCCGCTGGATCCGCTGGATCCGGTGACGAATCCCAAACCGGCGCCCTCGCCTGAGACATCCTCACAAAACGGGCCCCGGGGGGGATGCCCAGAGGAGCCCAGAGCGGCCTCCGGCACCGTTTCCGGACGGACGACCTGACTGCATAACACGCCTGGATATGCCGACGGGGGCGAAGGAGGAGGAGGAGGAGGAGGAGGAGGAGGAGGAGGAGGAGGAGGAGGAGGAGGAGGAGGAGGAGGAGGAGGAGGAGGAGGGGGAGGGGGCAGGCGAGGGAGCCCCGGCCCTGGGGGAGGGGCCCTGAGGGAGCCCTGATGGGCTTCCGGCACCATGGAGAGGTCCTGTGGGGCGGCCGCCCCTTCTTCTCTCGGTCGTTTCCCTCTCGCCCAGAAGCGCGCGCCCCTTCTTCTATATATACAGAAACTCCCGATCAACCGCAGAGCGGCGGATGTTATGAAAACGATACCATATGACAAATGGTGCGAATTACTGTACTCACCCACTTTCCCCATACCCACCTCACCGCCGTTTTTCTATAATATTTGTCGCCTACCACCCCCCAGCGACCTGCTTCTTACACCCTCCTCCCTTCTCCATTTTCCCTCCTCCCTCTTCCCTCCTCCCTCCTCCCTCTTCCCTCCTCCTCCCTTCCCCCCTCCTCCCTCTTCCTTCCTCCCTCTCCCCTCCTCCATCCTCCCTGCTCCTGCTCCCGCTCCCTCCTCCCTCCTTCCTCCTCCCCTCCTCCCCCTTCTTCCCTCCCCCCCCTCCCTCCTCCCCCCTCTTCCCTTCCCCCCCTCCCCCCTCCCCCCTTCCCCTCTCCTCCCCCCTCCCTCCCTCCTCCCCTCCCTCCTCCAATCCCCCATCTCCCCCCTCCCCCCCCCTATCCCCCTATCCCCCCCCGCCCCCCTCCCCCCCTCACCGATCCCCCCCTTCCCCCCCGTTTACCATATTGTCGGCTCTTGCGAATCGACGCTGGTCGGGGCGAAATCGTCGCCGAGCTACGTTAATCGACGCTACAGGCGGAATTGCGAGGGTATACAAAACTCCAACGATTTGGTACCGAACTCTTCCCTGGGTCCGTCATGTCCGGCCCCTGGTCCTGGATCGATGCTTCACGCTTCACGGCCCTGGGACCCTGAAAACGGCATCGATATTCGGTCCACGAACGGGTATCGGTGTCGGTATGTTTGTCCTCCTCTGGGCACCATGCAGACCGTCCGCGGCGTCGCGGGCAGCGAAGGTGACGTTGGTGGCCCCGTGTGCCTCGGCGTTCCTGCGCGCGAGCATCACCGCGGTGGGGTCCACCTCGATGCCGTGTACCTCTGCGGGCGTCCAAATCGACAGGGCCGCACTGAGGTATTGCAAGGTGGCAATGTGTAGATGACTCCTGGGCGTGCACCGCTTTCATAGGACGACTTATTGAGCAAGGACTACCCCGCCGCGACACCGCGTGAGAGCCTCCTCGCCGACAGTCTACACGACACATGATACTGAAGCCTTCGACAGGGTAGAGAAAAAACGGCAATGACACACAAGGGAGAGCACGATTCACGCTATAGCTTAGCATTGCTGAACCAGGCACTGCTGCACATGGTGACGAATTACACTGTCAGTCTTGATCCGCCAGCGTAGTCGATTTCGCTTGGCCCACGTGTAATGCTGTATTGTGCGCTGATATGGTTAGGTTTACGTTTGTCTGGTATGTTATGCAGTGCGTTGCAATTGGTTGCGTTGGATCGCACTGCTTGACTTGATGACATGTGTTGTGTCTTGAACTACTGCGCAATTACTTGCACTGCATGTGCATCGCACTGCGTCGCTGTTCAAGAACGGGCCACCTCGAGTACCATGCCCGTGGGCACCTCCCTGGACTGGGGGAAAACCATGCCCGGATGACCCCAAGCAGAGAGAGACACCACCGTCTCGGGTTATCTTGAGAGTGAGCAGGACCCTCCGGCAAAACCTAGACTTGCAACTGTGGACTAACGATACGACACTCAAGCGGAAATATCGAGGCAATAAAAAATCGAAGGCGGCGATCGGCAAAAGGGGCGAGGTACGGGAGACGAACTTGGAACAGGTGTCAAAGAGACGAACGGCATAGGGTGAACACCGCCGAAAACTACAAAACAAGCATGACATCAGAACGAAGACTCCATCAAAAGGGCCAGAAAAAAAGGAACCACTAAAAACAATGCAACTCGTCAACTGGCAAAACATACGTAACACGGCAAGACAACTTACGCGTACAGTGGAGACCAGTCCACGAGAAGCCTTCCACAACAAACCCAACCCTGAGGTCCCAAGACGCCCATCGATGTATGGCGTTGGAGCGTCACGCCCTCCATCGCAGAACCATCAAAACCCAGGAAATCCAGGGCAATGCGGAGGCAAGCAGGGTGTTTCTTGGCATGTTTCTTGGCAGGCAGGAAGAATTCCAAGCTGAGCGCGCCGACGCGGCCAGCAGCGGCAGCGGGGGCCGTGGCAGCAGCTGGGCCGAGGCGTCGGTGCACCCATGGGCGCTGCCGATGCTCTATGTACGAGGCAGAGCAGCCACACGTAACACGGCAAGACAACTTACGCGTACCTGCCCAGGTGGGCTCCACGCCCACCGCTCGTGGGCGGGAAAAGCTTGTCCACGTCCACGCCCTCCCGGCCTGCACTCCTCGGCCGCGGCCCTGTGGACGATTGCGGGGCGGCTCTGCGCCTCGATGCCCCGAGCGGAGAACTCGTCCGTGGGATCGCGCCTGGGTGCCCAGGTCGCGAGGGCATGGACATGGACCTCGTCGCTCGTGGTAGAGGCCTCCTCGATGGGGTCGGAGCAGACGGGGTCGGAGGGTCGCGCCGCATCGCCGATACATCGACGATGCATCGGCGATGTATCGGCGATGCACCGGCAGTGCATCGTCAACATCGGCAATGCATCAGCGACGTCGGCGTGGAAAAGCGGGCCCCACATCGAGCCGAATCGGCGATGCATCGCCGGTGCATCGGCGATACGGAACGATCCTCCGACCCCATCTACTCCGACCCCATCTAGGAGGCCTAGACGTGAGCTTCGCAGCCGTATGCACCTGCTGGATGCGCTTGCTGGCGGGGATGGCGAACAGGCCGACGCCGCAGTACACGTCCAGCAGCACGGCGGGCGCGCCGCCGCCGCCCCCGAACGGCTCGCACACCGCGTCCAGCACGCACCCCACGAAGGCCGGGAGTATCGACGGAGAAACAGACGACTGCATAAGCATGACTTCTCGGAGCGCTCCGAGCGGTGTTCTCGGATCGGCACTGGGACCCCCCTCCCTGACGCGTGGAGCGAGGCATGGCCGGCGCCGGAGGCGCCAGAGTTGCCGCCAGGGGGGCTCCTGCGCCGATCGAGGAAATCCGCGCGGGCTCCGAAAATTTATGTTTATGCAATTTTCTGTTTTCCGGATCGAAGAGTTGTTCTGGAAGAAGCCGCCGGCGCGAAACGTGAAAGCCCCGACCCCCGGGACGTCCTCCGTCACGAAGCGCGAGCCTTGCAGGTCCCAAGGCGGTGCGATGAAAGACCGTGCGGTGACCTCGAGATCCCCGCAGACCTCATCGCACGGCCCGTCACCTAACCTTCTTGGGACATGGGTGGCCCCAGTCGCCCGAGACTTCCTCGGAGAACGACCCGAGTCCATAGAACGTGCGGTCACCCCGAATCCCCACCACAACGGCCCTCCTCCGAATGTTTGGTTCCACGGCCGCAACTCGGGGGGTCTCTGGCCGCTGTTCGGGACGACCCGGGCACCCACGAAACGCCCTCGACGAGGCGCAGATGCGGGAACGCCTCCCGAGGCGGGAAACCCGCCAGGAACCGGCGAGAATCCCCCCTGATTCACCTCACGGTGTGGCCACCGCGCCGCTTAGAGGTCCCCGAGAGCCGTCCCCGACGACGCCGTCCCGCGTCGTGTGCCGCAGCAGCAGCTGCCCGCGCCAGCCGAAGGCCCGGGCCCCCGCGCGGGCGGCGGGCAGCTGCTCGTTGATCGGCTCGGTGGCGACCGGGCACCACTTCACGTCCACGACCTCTGGCAGGGCTTCGGGGTCCGACGCCAGAAGTATCTGGCAGGGCTTCGGGGTCAGACGAGATCTGGGAGGTGGAGATATCTAGCGCCAGACGAAGCCAGGGCGAGGACAAGATCGGGCGAGGTCAGGTCGAGAGCCTCTGAGTTCCGGCGGCTCTGGAAGATGTCTCGGGCGCCGCGGCCTTCCCGGAGCGTTTCGGAACGCCCTGAGAGCGCTCTGCAACGGATTTCTCCTCGTCCTAGCCCCTTCCGATAGCGGGCGTTTTCGCTTGGCCTCGGGCGCCAGCCCATCACAGATCGATCAGGCTCGAGAGAGGCCGCAGCAGACATGGGGTCCAGGGATCTGGTCATGATTTTCGCAATGCTTCAATGTCTCGCAATGTCGGATCCCAGGGTCGGGCTGCATACGGACAGCCCACAAGTAGTCCCAGCTGGCCTCAACAGGCCCCCCGAGCAGTCCGAGACGGTTTCCACACCATGGCGCCGCCTCTGGCGGTGCCCCTGAAGCTCCGCGTCCCCAAACTGGGGCGTTGAGACCGCCCAAGACTACTCGGGGGCCCTGCCAGCCGGGACCCTGCGGGGGCCGTCTGCGCGCAGCCCACAGCCTTACGGTCGTGGTCTTGTCCTCAGCGACCACACGCGACCTCGCGTCCTGCGAAGCCGAAGCCGTTGACATGCTGAGCAGCGCAGAAGCGCACACGCTACTCCAGATCCTTCAATAAGCACCCCGCCGTGCCAACCTGTCCGACGCCCCTTGCCCGCCACCCGACGCGCCCCAAACCCACTCCCTCTCGCTCCCCAACCTCCCCGCGCCCCCCGAAAGACAGCGGTTTCCTACCCCCCCACGCGATCCACCCCCCACGCTTATTGAGAGACCCGGAGTAGGCAGGGTCGGGCGGAGCAGCCCTCCGATGTGCACACACCGAGTACCAACCAATGCAGGATACACGCGCTAAGTGCGGAGCACTTGGCGTGTGTAGGCGTTTGCCCAACTGCACTCGGAGATACCCCCCCCCTTAGGAAAACGTGGAAACGACCTGAGACCCAAACCTGGCGGGCGCAAGCCTGGAAAATGACGGCCACGGCGCCCTCTCGAGATCCGAAAACGGACAATTCACCAGTCGACGTGTCACTGTTGGGGGTTCTGTCCACCCCCGATACACACTAAGAATAGGACCGCGACGAGTCTGTCATCCCGACTCGATTCCTGACACTCCCAGGGCCGCTGGAGGGCCCCGAGGGCCCAAAAACGGCGAAAAGCATCAGGGCCCGTTTCCCTATCAGGACCCGCTTCCCTCCTGGCGCTTACCACGTAGAGGCACAACAAAAAACATACAAACATACACTTTCAACGGTCCGCGCGGATTTCTCGGATCCACGCCGGACCCCCTCCCTGGCGCGCGGAGCACGCCGGGGACGGCGCGGGAGGCGCCGCCGTGGAGGCCCCAGCGCGGATCCAAGAAATCCGTGCGGAGCGCCAAAAGTTCATGCTTATGGCGATTTTCTTCTTCGACCCATGGCGCGTACCATCGACCTCTGCATCTTGGAGTTTCGGGCCACCTTCCCAAGCCACCCGAGGCGCAGGGGATATTGAAAAAAGCCAGGCCCCAGTAGCGGCTATACTCTTAGCCACATCCACCGCGCCTCGGCCGTTTCACGCCCCCGCTCCAGAAAGTCCAAAGCGCAGTGGATATGGATATCAATCTTGCCCGCGCCCATGGCGCTTACCGTCGACCTCCTTCCACCGCCGCCCACTGCCGTCGCGCCGGTCGCCCCAGGCCTCCTCCAGGAAGCCAATGGGCTCCGGGCCCCCTCCCTCGGGGCGGGGCGGCGCGGCCGCGCGCCGGCCGCGCCGCGCAGGCGCCTCCTGGGAGGCGGGGCAGCTGCTGGGAGGTCATCGTCATAGTCGGACGGAGTACTCGTTCGTCGGCGGCGAGGCAGAGGCAGTCCGCTCCAACGTATGGCTGTTCGGGGTAACCGAAAGGCAAGTTGACCGGCGTGCAGGAGGGAGGACAAAGACGAGGGCGGCCGCACGGGAGGAGGGGGAGGGGAAAGCACTCAGGCGTGGAAGAGTTCCGCGCAGAGCAGGCCTGTGCGGCCAGCCGAGGCAGCGGGTACCGCGTCAGCCACCAGGGCCGAGGCCAGGGCGCACCCGCGAGCGGTCGGAAGGATTACAGTCGGATCCCCCGAAGAGCTCTCGGCGAGTGTTTTCTCCCAGGAGCAAGAAAAACCTGACAGAATCAACAAAGACGTCCGGAACAGCTCGGCTCATCACCCCCCAAAAGAAGCCTGCAGTCATCGTTCTGCCATGGGGAACGCCGAAACAGGAAACTCAGGGGCTGTTCCGGCCACGGCTAGCCTCGGCCACGAACAGGGTCCCCGACCTACAGGTCGGACCTGGGCCAGAAGAGCATCCCTCAAGAGCATGAGACCCTCCGTCGGCCAGAACAAAGAGAGCATCCAAGGGCGCCCTCCCCAGGCCCCAGGATGCACAAGGGCATCCAACAGACACGAAAAACACTGTAGGGTACCCTCCCCGAACCGATCTCGATCTCATAACTCGGTCCGACTGGAAGGAGGATTAAGCCCCATTGGGTGGCTGTCACGCCGGATTGGGGCGCGGATTAAGCAGGATTCAGCGGGATTGAGTGGGATGAAGCGGGAAGAAGCGGGAAGAAGCCGGATTTCGGACCAGGGCAAAGTCAGAATTTTACCTCCAAGGAGCTGCATCCGAACTCCTGGGAGTGGGGCGTCATCTTGGTGCGGTAGTGGTACTCCAGGGGCGACGGTCGGGCGCTGCCAGCAGTGTCCCTGGCCCAGGCTTGCCATCGCTCGGCCTTCCCTTCCCCGTGCGTGTTTCGGCCTCGCGCCTGCTTCGTTCGCAGGGTGAGCCACGATGCTCCGCGAGGGCCCTAGGCGAGAAACACGCACACGTCCGAGCGATGCCAAGCGGGCTGCCCCCAGGCTCTCCAGGGAGCCCACCACCTCCGCAGTGCGCCTCCCGCCCCGAGGCCCGGAGGGCCCACTGGGCCAAGGACGCCTGCGGCACCCCCCGAGACGGGACGGTCTGCCGCACCGTGCCCTCGGGGAGGTCCAGGCCCCCGAAGCGGTGCAGCGCGTCCTTGCGGGAGCTGGGGGGAGGACGGGCTCCCGGGGGGGAGGCAGGGAACCGAACTCTATACGCCGGCACCTTCGTCTGGCCTCACACTGAAGCTCGCACAGGGAAGCGGATCCTGGTGTATGCGGGATCCTGGCGTATACACTCTTCTCTGCCTCCCCCGGAGAACGGAGACAAGAAGTATACACCACACCACCCCGACGTCGCCCCCGACGCTCAAAAAAGTCCTGGGATTGAAAAACCGCCCGCCACTGGTAGTGTACATGCTCCAGTTTCCGAGGAGGGGGAAGCATCGACTCGGAATCGGTGGCACCTCGCCGAGAGGCCAGCGACAGGCCCCCGGTGGCGAATCAGGTCCGTCCAGAGCGGGGTGGGCTCTGGCGGGCCAGGAGCGGCGAGGAAGGGGCGATGGGGGGGGGGGCCGTGCGTCCCCCCCCCCCCCGGGAGCCTATCACCCTCGGCGGTGGACAAACCTCCCTTTAGTAAGCCTCCCTGTAGTGAAAACTGCCTGGGACCGAAACCTGCGGACCTGGACCCGCAGAAACAACGGCCGCGACGCCTCTCGCGAACCGAAAACGGCCAATTCACGAATCGACGCGTCAGGGTAGGAGGTCTAACAACCTTCGACACCCCCTGAGCTTGCCCCCGAGTCCTTCACGTGCAGGCGCTTCCAGCGGAGCTGCGCCCCGTACTCCAGGTGCTGGTACTGGCACCCGCTGCAGCGCTCGAAGAGGGGGCACCGCGGCTGCACGCGCTCCGGGGCGGGCTCCGCCACGCGGAGCAGCCGGCCCTCGGAGTAGCTACGGAAGTTCCTGTGAAAGAAAAAACGCCATAAACATAAACTGTTGGCGCTCTGCGCGGAGTTCTTGGATCTGAGCTTAGACCCCCTCGCTGGCGCGCGACGCCAGAGGCGCCGCCGGGGGGCCCCCAGCGCAGATCCAGGAAGCCCGCGCGGAGCGCCAAGAGCTCATGCTCACGGCGTCTGGTCTCTCGCTCCTGGAGATGCGCACGTCGACCAGCTCGCCCGGCAGTGCGCCGAGGACCGAAGAAGAGAGAGCGGCACAGCCACAGACTGCCGGGGCTCCGCGTGGGCTTTTTTCCTGCCCCCCCCCCCCCCTTGGCGCGTCCTTAGGGGCGCCGCCCGGGGGGGGGGGGGGGGGGAAGAGTCGGCCCGAGAGCGAGGCTTGGCGGCCCTCCTCCTCCGCCTCCTCCTCCTCCTCTTCCTCCTCCTCCTCCTCCTCCTCCTCCTCCTCGTCCCCCCCCCTCCTCCTTGGGGAGGCCGCCCAGGGAGGGTATGGCCCTGGGCGCGGGGAGCTCCAGAAGTCTGTGTTTTGCGCCGTGTTCCCAGACAAATGACGTCGTGCTGTTTTCGTGACGCGGACCCCCAGAGGTCTGGCCCCCTTCCACGGGACCGGCTGCTCACCCCGAGCCGTCCTCTGAGGGTCCAGAGGCCCGCGGAGGGCGCGGGAGGCCAACATGTCGAAGAAGCTTCCGTCGTGTTTCTGTTCACGACGGAAAGTCTTTCTGCATTTTGGCTGGCAGCCGCTTTCGCCTGTAATTCCCCCCTCCTGCCGCCGTTGCCCGTTGCCCGGACCGCCCGAGCGCGCGTGCGAACTGCCTTGCCGCGCCGCCACGTATCAAAAGTTGTTTGTTGTTCTAGAGGCCTCCTAAATGGGGTCGGAGTAGACGGGGTCGGAGGATCGCGCCGCATCGGTGATACATCGGCGATGCCTCGGCAAGGGGATGCATCGGCGACGTCGACGTGACGCAAATCGGGCTGCACATCGAGCAGCATCGGCGACGCATCGCTGATGCGGCACCATCCTCCGACCCCATCCACTCCGTCCCCATCCAGGAGGTCCAGAGCTTAGTGGGCCCCGGAAACGGCAGGGCCGATTTTTCACCGTTTCCGAAAAGTGTCCCTTGAGAATGGAAACGGCAAAAAACGGCGACCACCGGAAACGACAACAAAAACGGCTCCAGGATTGGAACCGGAGCTGGAACCGGTCAAAAAACGGCGACGGAACCGGTAAAAAAAAACGGCGTCGGAACCGGCAAAAAAACTGCAAAACGGAACCAATAAAAAAACGGCCCTGTCGTTTCCAGGGCCCACTAAGGTCCAGAGGTCTGGACTCTCTTCTTCGAGAGGACCATCACGACCCAGCGCGCGCCTCCCAGGCGGCACACGCCCTGGCCGTGCGACGCCAGGGCGTCGACCCGCAGCGACAGCACCTCGCCCTCCGCGCAGGGCGCCCGGCCGCCGCCGGCCGCGCTGCTCCCGGGCAGCGGGCGCACCCCGCGCTGCTCCTGTCGGCGTGAGGGCGCTCCGCCCGCCAGGAACAAGGAGGAGGGGGAGGAGGAGGAGGAGGAGGAGGAGGAGGAGGAGGAGGAGGAGGAGGAGTAGGAAAAGGAGGAGACTTCCGCGGAGAACGACCCAAGTCCCAAGAACGCGCGGCCACCCCGAATCCCCCGCACAGGCCCGCCCTGCCAGCCCTCCTCCGAGTGCTTGGCCTCTGGGCCAGCACTCGACTCCCCGGCGGCCGCTGGGGGACGCCCTGGGCACGCCCAGAGAACGCTCTCGGGGAGGCACGGATGCTGGAGCGCTCCCCGAGGCAAGAAGACCGCCAGGAACATTACTAATGGTCGATCCCTGCGCTACGGAAAAAACGTGGAGAAGGATTCAGAAAAAAGCACTGCTTCATATTGAACGGTTGTTTACGGTCAAAAACATGAACACATTCATTCGCTTCGATCCCCTCTCGCTCCATATTCGAGGGAACTGACGGCACGTCCGTATACCCCGAATCCCCACCAGCTCACCACAAGGTGTGGCCACCGCACCATCCGGGGGGGGGCCCACTCGTCCCGAATCGTTCCTCCACGGCCTCAGGGCCCGGGCCCCCGCGAGCCCGAGGGCGGCGACGAGGAACCTCCGGGTCCCCGGGCACCCAATACCTGGAGCTTCTCAGAACGTGGCGCCCCAGGATGCCACGACCCTTTCCATGACGAGGCCCGGACAGGGACAAGATCGTGCAGGGATACATCGAGGCTCTTCGAGAGCCGGCGGGTCTGGAGGATGCATCGGGCGCCGCGGCCTTCTTAGAGCGGTCTGGAACGCTCTGAGAGTGAGAGTGTTCCCGAACGCCCGTGATGGAATACATCCCTGTCCTGGCTCGCCCGATGTCCCGACACTTTCCCCAGGGCGGGCTCTTCATCCCGAGTCGTTTTGTTCACGGTCCCAGTTCCTGGCGAGGGCCCCCCTCCGTCTTGATTCGTTCAACACGTAGGGGGTCGCGTCAGTCAGTGCTGTTTCAACCTTCTGCCCTGAGATGCGAAGGCGGTCGTACTTTGCCAGGCGAATCACAGCGAATCGTGGCAAGAAGCCGTGCAAGATTAGACGAGCGCGTTCCACTACTCGCACGGTGGCTACTCGCAAATGGCATGGATCTACGAGAAATTACATCGAAGCAGACATGTGGTTTTCGGACTTTCGCGAGCAGGCACTTTGCGAGCAGCGGAACGCGCTCGGTGGAAGAGGACGGACTTCTGCGCGCGAGCCTCCTGCGAGGACTGGCACCCGTCTTCTTCCCTCGCACCCCACACCTAAGATCGGGTCGGGCGAAAGGGGGGGATAGCAAAGGGGGGGTTTGAGAATCAGCTCACGTAGCTGATTTTCCCGGCGCCTCCCGGCGCCGGGAGGCGCCCATGTATCGAGGAATGGGTCCCTCGGCGGGGCCGAAACCAGCTGCATGCAGCAGATTTCGTAACCCCCCCTTTCCCAATCCCCCCCTTTCGCCCGGCCCGAACCTAGGCTCGCCCTCGTGCAGGCGGGGTGCCCCGTGCCTTGCCTTGGCTTGGAGAGGGCCGCACGAGGGCAAACCAATACTGCGTGTCCTCCCTTGGGAGGCGCGCGTTCGACCCGAACATGTAGTGGAGGAGGAGGAGTAGGAGGAGGAAGAAGAATAAGAGGAGGAGTAAGAGGACGAGGAGGAGAAAGTGGACGAGGAGGAGGAGGAGGGAGGAGGAGGAACCTATCTCGTAGCACACCGCTGCCCGAGCGGTGTGGCCAGAAGGCGCCCGCCACGACGCACCCACTTCAGGACTCCTCGGTGCGCACGTCGCCCGGGGAGGGGGGGGGTCGACGCACACACACACACACACACTCACACACACTCACACACACACACACACACAGTCGGCCCATATCAGAAGGATGCGCGATAAGGATGCAAGGGCCTTGGAGGGCTCATGTCGAAGCTTTCCGAACGAGGCTGGCCAGCGAAAGTCGCTAAGGATGGTCCGAAGGGGCAAGGATGCCAAAGTACCCTTGGGAATGTTGCCGATCCTGACCGTGCGGGTCGACTGTGGCACCAGTAACTGCAGTCACTGTTGGGGTGACGCCGATGGGAGGCCTGGGCCCTCGCAGGACCCTCGCCCCTCCCCGGCGAGGCTCCTGGCCCCCGTCCGCGACGGGCCCGGGCCGCTGCCGAGGCCGTGCGCGGGGCGGCGCCGCGGACGCCGCGCCGAAGGCCGCCGCGGCGATCCTGCCAGGGCAGGCCAGCGTCGACTCGAGCGACCGTCAGGCCTGAGCGGGATCGCATCGCGAAATCGGATCGCATCCGAAACGGATCGGATCGCTGGCGAGTCGGCCCGAATCGAATCGAATCGGATCGCCGCTCCCGATGCCAGTGAATCGAACAGAGTCGGATCGAATCGAAATCGCGGCCCAAGCCAGCGAATCGAATCACATCGAATCGGGTCGTCGGCGACCCTGACAATGCGCGCTGCACCGGCGCGGGGTCGACCCAGAGATTGATGGTGCTCGGAACGTGTGCTGGCGCCAACGTGTGCTTGTCAACCGAGGCCCTTCAATACGACGTAGGCGGCACAACGAGGTCCGACACAAGCTGCGCGCTATTGGCGGAAGCGAACGGATAAACGCACGTCCTAAGGGTCATCGAAGATCCAGGCGATGCATTTTTTCACACCGGGCACGTTTGCCCAGGTTCAGATCGCAGAGCCATGACAGAAAGGTCTGGCTAGAAAAACGCAGCAAGAAGATTGCGTCTGAGGCTCAAGTCGTGACTCTTCGCGATGCTGCAATGCTTCGCAACGTCAGACCGTCAGATCTCACAGAATCTCGGTCGTAGCGACGTGTGCGCCGGATCGGGCTGCATCGGCACGGAGTCGAGATCGAATCCCAGACATGCTCGCGTCGTGACAAAGCACGACTGATGCTTGTCTCCATGTTCGGCCTGCGGGGGCCCTCGCCAAGCCCTGGGGCCGTGTGAAAAAGCAGCTCGGGGTGCAGAACAGGTCCCATGAAAGGGGTCCAGGTTTCCTAGGACGCCTCCTCCGCCTCCTCCTCCTCCTCCTCCTCCTCCTCCTCCTCCTCCTCCTCCTCCTCCTCCTCCCCCCCTATCATATCTCCTAACGTTGCTAGGACCCTGCCCTGAAAAAGAACAGGACTTCGGATACCTTGGGTTGCGCGTCGGATAGGGCCGCATCGGCGTAGGGTCGAGACCGAATCGGAACGGCCGCAGCAGGATGCTCAACAGCGCCATACAGGCGCTGGACCGCATCGGACCTTCGGCATGTCGGAACATCAAATCAAATCAGGCCGACAAAAAATCGATATCGAATCGAATCGATCCGATTGAAATGGATCCTGGGTGGAGGAATCAATGATGCCTCGCTTTTCGGGTCAGAACTCGGATCACCAACGGCCGTTTAGGGCGATCCAGGAGGCCCTGGAAAGCCTCTGAAGAGCACCCCGAGGCGAGAAAACTTCCAGAGACGAACGAAGCCGACCGAAAACTTCGAGCCTCTCAAACCTCAAACCTCCCCGACGCACTGTTTTGCCCAGAGATCCCCCGCTGGCCCAGCCCGAGCGCGGCATGCGGGAATACAGGGCTCCCCGACGTTCCAAGAAGGCCCCAAGACGCAACCAAGACGAACCAAGGAAGTCCTGAGTCGCTAAAAGATCGTTCGAAGACGTCCAAGATAGCCCCGGCACGGCCCAAGATGCCCCCAAGATGCGCCAAAACGCCTCCGAGGCGCCCCAAAATGGCTCCAAGAGCCAAAAATCGTCCAGCTCCGTTCAGAGCACGTACACGTTTGCCATACACGGCTTTCGGCCTTCACGGCGTTGAAGCTGGCCCACAGGCCCCCAAGACCGCCTCAAGAGGCCCTCCAGAGAGCTCCAACACGGCCCAAGAGGCGCCCAGGCCCAAGACAGCCCGAAGAAAGGCTTAACATTAAGTCGGGCGTGTCCCCATACAGGGGGATTTCGGGCGAAAAAGAAAAGGTACTCAAAACATATTCTAAGTTGGCAAAGAAAATGCTCGAAAAATCGTACCCAGACTACTGTTTGACTATTTTTGAATATTCCCCCTGTAGAGGGACAGGCCCGACTTAAGCTCAACAGCGGGAGCCCGAACCGACGTTGCGAGCGTCCGGCCCCAAGATGCCTCCAGGAGGCCTTCGGAGGTACCCAAGAGGCCCCCAAAGGCCCCCAAAGGCCCCCACGGGCCCCAGAAGGCTCACACACGCCCCCAGAGGCTTCCCAACTGCATCCCGTACGCCCCCGGCAGGACTCATCAAAAAGTCCTAAACGAAGCGGTCGAGAAGAGAGAGCTCCGAGAAGCTTCCCTGAAGATCCCGACCCACGATCCAGACACGGTGGCTGGGTGAGCCGAAGGTGATTCGATATTTCACGGCATGGGAGCCCAACCGAAGCATCCTCCTCCTCATCCTTTTCGTATTCCTCTTCTTCTTCTTCTTCCTCCTCCTCCTCCTCTTCCTCGTCCTCTTCCTCTTCCTCTTCCTCCTGCTCTTCCTCCTCCTCCTCCTGCTCTTCCTCTTCCTCCTCCTACGCCTCCTCCTATTGCCCCTCCCTCTCCCCTGTATTCCTCTTCCTCCTCTTCTCGCATCATTTGTCTCATAATCGTCGCCCTCCCTCTTGCTCTCTGTCCGCGGACTTCGGTACCTGTAGCGCCTTGGCAGAGTCAATGTCCAAATGCAAAATGGTCACCCGAACTGGCAACATTTGCACGCCTTGCATTTCAGGGTGCCGCTTCTTCGGCGCGCACGACCGAAACAGCCCTCACGGCGGACTCCGACTTAATGGCACGTGTCATTACACTGGTAGGCCGGCCAATTGCGCGCCGTGAAACCAAAGTGCATGCAATCCGCATCCACCACGCGCTTCTGCTTCGTGTTTCGATGTGTTTCCACTTCTCCCTTCTTCGGGTGTCTCGCGTCCGAGAAAGCTTCCCCGCTAGCTGCTAGCCGCGCACGCCAACGGCTTCGCGTACGCCTGTGCTTTCCGCGTGAGAATGCTTGCCACAGAACGATTCAAAAAGGTCGGCGCATGTGGCGAAAGCCTGTAGAATCTGACCGCTTCCAGGGAACCAGCGTTTCAAACTGAGTCATCCGCTGACGGTCCAAAGGCTCGGTGAGGGCCCCTGGACGCCAAAAAAAAACATAATTACCCTGACGATGTACTCAAGCCTTGCGCAACGTGTGGCCAGAAACCGCTACTTGGGAGGCTCGCCGAGCTGCGCGACTCGCAAGGCACCGATCGATGGACAACGGCTTGATGGAGGCGATTAATTGTATGGAGTGTTAACACCCCCTCGATGGAAATTCAAGTTTGCAACACCAGACGTCGTAAGGCCGGACCGTAAGTTCTCTAATTTCACGGGCGTGTGCGACCAGGCGTCTGGTTTTCCAACTTGTGCCACCTTCTCGATTAAGACCTGACGAACTGTGCAACTTTTTTGATTAGGAAGCGACGGGATGCGCAACCTTGTTTTTTGTTTTGTTGGGTTGGGCTCGGTGTTCGGGCTTGCGCAACCTTTACGAATGATAGTTGAAGACTTATGCAGCTTTTTGTGATGGGAGACGACAAGTTGTGCGACCTTTGTCGTTTTGTCGGGACGGACTCGGTTCTCGAACTTGTGTAACCTTTCCAAATGAGAACTGACGACTTGTTTAGCTGTTCGGTAGGAAAAGACGAATTGTGCAACTTTGCTTTCGTTTTGCCGGGCCGGGCTCGGTTCTTACGCAACAAGTTTGATTGAGATGTGAGGAGTTGTGCAGCTTCTTGATTGGACACCGACCAATTGTGCAACTGTGTTCGTTTTGTCGGGACGGGCTCGGTCTTAGAACATGTGCAACCTTTTCTAATCAAGACCTGACGACTTATGTATTATGCAATTTGCACGGTACCCGACGAATTGTACAACCTTCCTCGTTTTGTCAGTTCGGGCTCCGTTTTCAAAGTGTGAAACCTTCCCGGTTGAGAATTGATGGCTTGTTCAGCTCTTCAATGGGAACCGACGAGTTGCGCAACCTTGTTCGTTTTGTCGGGCAAGTCTTAGTTTCCGAACTTGCGCAAATTGTCTGATTCACAGTTGACGCCTGTCGCAGATTCGATTTATTAAGACGACAAGTTGTGCAACATTTCCCTTTTTGTCAGGTACGGTTCAATATTCGAACTAGTGCACAAGTTTGAAAACCGAGCCCGACCCAACAACATGAAAAGGGTTGCACAACTCGTCGGACGCCAATGAACAAAAAACTGCCCAAAACGCGGGGTGCCGCTCAAAAAATGCACGATTACGAAGACCCAGCCCGATGAAACGAACCAACTTACACAACTCGCCGATCCCAATCAAAAAAGCTGCACAAGTCGCCAGTTCTTTCAAAGTCCTCAATCAGAAATTTTACAGGTTCGAAAACCGATCCCTGCCCGACAAAACGAAAAAGACAACTCGTCGGTTTCCAATCATAAAGGATACACCGATCGTCAGTCCTCAATCAATATGGTTGCACAAGTTCGGAAAAGAGCACGACCCGACAACGCAAGAAAGGTTGCACAACTCGTAGGTTCCCAAACAACAAAACTGCACAAGTCGGCAATTTTCTGTCAAACACGGTGCACAACTTCGAAAACCGATCCCGGCCCGACGAAACGGCCAAAGTTGCACAACTCATTATCAACAAAAACTTTCACACGTCGTTAGCTCTCTACCAAAAAAACTGCACAAGTTCGAAAACCGAGGCCAACCCGACGAAACCGAAAAAGTTGCACAACTCGACGGTTCCCAATCAAAAAGGCTGCACAAGTCGTCAGTTCTCAATCAAAAACGTTGCAAAAATTCGAGAGCCGAGACGGACCCGACAAAACCAAAAAAGGAGGCACAACTCGTCGGTTCCGAACTAACAAGAACTGCACAAGTCGTCAGTTCTCGTTGCACAAATTCGAGAACAGAGCTCGACCCAACAAAAACTTGATAAAATGCACAACTCGTGCTGTTCCCCACAAAAAACGAATCGATAGTTCCACACTACAATACACATGTTAACACCTGATGTCTTCATATGAAAATAAATAGAGGGGACCCCCCCGAACAAAAATAAAACCAGCCTGACAAAGCAAACAAAAGTTGTACAGCTCGTCAGTTTTCTTCCAATCGAAAAAGCTGCAAAGGTCCGCAATTCTACATAGACAAGAATGCACACACTCGAACACCGTTCCCAACCCGACGAAACGAGAAAGGTTGCACAACCCGTCGGTCCCCAATCAAAACAGCTGCACAAGTCGTCAGCTCTAAATCAGAAAAATTTGCACAAGTTCGAAAACCGAGCCTGACCCGACAAAACGAACAAGGTTGCGCAACTCGTCGGTTCCCAATCAAAAAAGCTGCACAAGCCGTCAATCCTAACTCAAATAGAAGGTGCACAACGTCGAAAACAGAACCCAACCCGACAAACCGACAAAGACTACGCAACTCGTCGTTTTCCAACCCAAAAAGCTGCACAGAGCCGTCGATTCTAAATCAAAACTGTTGCACCAGTTCGAGAACCAAGCCCGTTCCGACGAAACGAAACGAAGGAGGTTGCACATCTCATTGGCTTCTACGGCCAATCAAGCAGCACCAGCCGTCAATTCTAAATCGAAAAGGGTTGCACAAATGGCTTCTCAGAGGCCCTCCCGCCTCACAGAGAGCCTTCCAGGCCTTCTCTGGAGCCACGGGCGGCTTCTCAAGGAGAAGGCGCGAGCGTGCAGCAGGTGCCACGAGGTGAGGGGCAACAAAAGGTTGGGGGAGCGCATCGCGGGGGGGGGAAGCATCGAGAATCTGCGATGTGCCGCAGATGGATCGGCGATGGTCGATCGGACCCGATGGCACATTCCAACGTTCCTCTGGAGGGGCGGGTTGTCAGGCTGTTATCCGCGATCCACGGGCGATTGGGGATCGATGCGTCTCCCCTGACCCTGTAATGTTGCCCATGAGGATGGGGAAGCGGGGGTCGGGCCCAGACACCCAACGCCTCGAAACCATCAGTTCGCAACCTGGTTTCGGATGTTGCGGCCCGCGGGAGCAGCTTCCTGGCTCCAGGGACCCTCTTACGGGCCAGAAAGAAAACAAAGGACGATAAGCCGACCCTGGGGAAAAGGGTCGGGGCGTCTGGGGACCGAGCGCAATGTGATGAAACGAAAAGGTTGCACAACTCGACAGCTCCCAATCAAGAGCGCTGTACATGTTGTCATTACTGAATCGAAAAGGTTGCACAAGACTGACAACCGATCCCAAACCGACGAAACGACAGAGCTTGCACAACTCCTCGGTCCCCGATCGACAAGTTGCACAAAGCCTTGAAGTCTAGATCAAAGCAAGTTGCACTTGTTCGACAACCCAGCCCAACCCGACGAAACGAAAAAGGTTGCACAACTCGTCGGTTCCCAATTAAAAAGCTGCACAAGTCGTCAGCTCGCAATCAAAAGGTTGTACAATTGCGAAAACCGATACCAAACCGACGAGACGAACAAAGCTGCACAACCCGACGGCTCAAGCTGCACAAGTCGTCAACTGTAAATCAATAATGTTGCACAAGTTCAAAAACCGAGACCAAGCAGACAAAACGAAACGTTGCAAAACTCATTGGCTCCCAATCAACAACGCTGCACAAGTCATCATTCCTACTAAGAACGCTATTTCAGGGCGACGTACCTACACGCTGAGGCCCTGGCAGTGGCGGGCAACGACCCTGGCACTTTACAAGCTCTGCTACATAATCCTTCAGACTGGCACGCGGCAGTCAGGCAGCGCTGCGCCCTCTAGCTGATTGCTTGTGCCCCTATTCTCCCTCTTCCCCCTTCCTCCCCTCCCCCCTCCCCGCCCCCTCCTCTATGGCGCCCTTCGCTTGCAGGTTCCCGAACAGCGGATCACCAAGTACAACGACTGCTGGTGATTACACACCTTTCCCCCTGCATGGCGTATTCATTTTTGATATTTGTTCCTGCATGTGCGAGTTCGCAGTATTTCCGTGCCAATGCGCCGTCTAGGTGCGGCTTCGTGTGTGTGTGTGTGTCGCGACCTAACGAATCACAATGCTGCACAATGTTGAAAAGATCAGCCATGACATATACGATTGGCGGTGGATCCCATGTGCATGTATAAGTTCAAAGTTCTATCGCATGAACCGTGAGTTAAATTCAAGATTCTAGAACTTCTTGATAACAGTCCAGGAGATGTCCCTGGCTCGAAGGAAAAGAGAACTGCCCCCAAGCAGCCCTCGAAAGTGGTATCAACTTCCCAGATCGCACCCCCCAAAGGGAAGGGCGTGGACTACTCTAGGTCCGCGCCAGCTACCCGCGATGCTGGCCACCCCAGCAGCCCTCGATCTGAGCCTGGGCAGGGCGCCCACTATGCCCCACCAAGCCCCCGAAAGTGGTGACAGTTTCGCAGATCGCAGTCCCCCGGTGATGGCACGGTCGAATCTGAATCTGCGTGGGGCCCCCCCCACCATGCTGCTCCCCCTCCGCAGCAGCCCTCGAAAGTGACGACAGTTTCGCAGATCGCAGTTCCCCAGGGATGGCAAGGTAATCTGAATCTGGGTAGGGCCCCCCCACCATGCTGACCCCGCCAGCAGCTCTCGAGAGTGTGTCGACGGTTTCGCAGATCGCAGCCCCCCGGGGTTGACGAGGTCTAATATGAGTCCGCGTCGGGTGTCAATCCGCTGGACCCCCAAGCAGCCCCCGAAAGTGGCTACAATTTCGCAGATCGCAGTCCCCCAGGGATGGCAAGGTCTCATATGCTTCTGGGTAGGACCCCCCCACACTATGCTGCCCTACCCCAACAGCCCTCGAGAGTGGCGTCAGTTTCGCAGATCGCAGCCCCCCAGGGATGACGAGGTCCAATGTGAGTCCGCGTGGGGCGTCACTGTGCTGGCCCCCCCAGCAGACGCGAAAGTAGCGACAGTTTCGCAAATCGCAGCCCCCCAGGGATGGCGAGGTCTCATCTATTCCGCGTAAGACGTCACTCCACTGGACCCCCCAACAGCCCTCGAAAGTGGTGGCAGTCTCGCAGATCGCAGTCCCTCAGGGATGGCGAGGTCAAATTAGGTCCGCGTGGGGAGTCACTGTGCTGGCCCCCCCAGCAGCCCTCGAAAGCGGCGACAGTTTCGCAGATCGCAGCCCCCCAAGGATGGCGAGGTCGGAGGCGAACACGAGAGGCACAAAACAAGAGGAGAGAGAGAGAGAGAGAGAGAAAGAGAGAGAGAGAGAGAGAGCGAGAGAGAGAGAGAGGAACGAAGAAAGGATGCGGGAAGGAGGAGGAAAGACGGACGCGACCACAATGCTTTTCTCAAAACGAGAACCCAACAACCCACAGACCTCCGACGTCATGATTTGTTTCATGATGTCGACCCTCAAGGGTCTCGATCCATCCTGAGTGATTTTGACGGCCCCGAGGCACAGCAAGGGCCCTTGGAGGCCGAAAATATACGAACACCTCCCGTCGTGATTCTGTTCATGACTCGAGGGGGTCGGGAATGGAGGGTTGGGAAAAACTCTCTGGGGTGACGTTTGCACGACGCGACGGGGGTCCCGGGACGGCCGCTGTCCTGGTGCCCAGGCCGGCGTGGCGCCCACGCCGCTGCGGCCGCGGCGGCCCCGCCCGCGACGCCGCCGAGGCCCAGCCCCTGCGCGGAAAGCCCGCCCGGCGGCCCACGTGGCCTTGCGAGCAGCGAACATCTCCGCGCCCACGCCCTCGCGGGATGGGTCGCCCAAGCCCCCCTCGCGTCGTGAACAAACACCACGGCGGGCGTAGCGCTTTTCAGCCTCCCAGAGCACCTCCCGGGCCCCAAGACCGTCCAAAAACGACTCGGGAAGAAAAGCCCGTCCTGGGCGGGAGGGGGCACAGACCTCTGGGGGTCGGCGTTGTGACCAAAAAAATAAAAGCCATGGGGGGCGCGATCCCGTGGAGGCGCGGCCGCATCGATGCGCTCCGCGCGGGGGGCACGCGCGGAAGCACAGCCCCTGACGCTACCCGTGGGGGCGCGGCCCAGAGGCCCGGCCCGAGAGCCGTGGATGTGGACCCGCTTCCCGCTCACGGTGGCCCGCGGCGCCAACGGCGGCCGACGTGCACCCCAGCGACATGGTGGTGGAGGGCAGGGCGCCGCGCGGGGCCTGGGCCGCGGCCCTCGGGCCGGGCTGCACGGCGGACCCGACGGCAGCCGAGAGGAGGAAGAGGCACCGATGCCGCTGCCTCTCCGAGGATCGAAGATTTGTTTCACGACGCACTCTAGAAAAGGAGCCCGGGACACACAAATAAACAAGTGGCACGTGTGCCATGGTTCTTGCACAAAAAGGAAGGGGGAGGAGGAGGAGGTGGAGAAGGAGGAGGGGGGAAGAGGGGGCAATACATCGCCCCTCGGGGCCCAGCAACGGGCCCCAAATCCCAGGTGGGGAGAGGGGGGGAGGTGGCGTGCGTCGCGACGCGGAATAAAATGGTCGGGGCGGAGGGGGCAAGGGGGGGGTCCAACCGGGACTGGTAACGGGGGGGGAGGTGTGCGTCGCGACGCGGAATAAAATTGTCGGGGCGGAGGGGGCACGGGGCGGAGCCCCCACTGGGGCGCTGGGGACGCGGGGAGGGAGGTGGGGGAGGTGGTGTGCGTCGCGGCGCGGATTAAAACGTTCGTGGCGGAGGGGGCAGTGGGCGGGGCTCCCGCTGGGGCGCTGGGGACGCGGGGGGGCTCGAGACAAAGAGCCACGGCGCGGGGGTCCCACTCTGGCGCTGGGGACGCGGAGGGAGGGGGGGGTGCGACGCGGAATAAAGCGTTCGTAGCGGAGGGGGCAGTGGGCGGGGCCCCCGCTGGGGCGCGGGGGACGCGGGGAAGCCCGGGGCAGAGAGCCACGGCGCGGGGGTCCCACTCTGGCGCTGGGGACGCGGGGGGAGGGGGGGTGTGCGACGCGGAATAAAGCGTTCGTAGCGGAGGGGGCAGTGGGCGGGCCCCCCGCTGGGGCGCTGGGGACGCGGGGAGGCTCGGGGCAGAGAGCCACGGCGCGGGGGTCCCACTCTGGCGCTGGGGACGCGGGACGGGGGGGGATGTGCGAGGAATACGTTCGTGGACGAGGGGGCGGTGGGCGGGGCTCCCGCTGGGGCGCTGGGGCGGGGGAGCTCGGGGCAGAGAGCCACGGCGCGGGGATCCACTCTGGCGCTGGGGACGCGGGGAGGGGGGGGAGTGCGACGCGGAACAAAGTGGTCGGAGCTCTAGACACCCTGTGCAAGAGGATAAACACAGGTCCCCGGCCGCTACCGCCCCCAGGACCCTCCCTTCGGAACCCTCCCTGGACCCCCCCCGGGACCGCTCCAGGCACCCCCGCAGAGGAGAAGAAAGAGGACCGGAAGAATCGAGGAGGCCACAGAGCCGCGAAAATCACCGAATCAGGAGACCCCCAGATCGGCGGCACTGGCTCAATAAATAAACACAGATCCCCTGATTCCCAACACAATTTTTTCTGGGTTTTCCTTCTCCTCCAACTTCCCATATGTTCCCATATTTTCCTGGGAGTCGACGATTGATTGTGCCTGTGTTTTTTTCCTCCTGATTCTAGCTGGTTGCACTCGCATCTCGCATCGCAGTACAGTAGTGGCCACCGCGTCTGCGAGCGCTTCGAAGCCCATGCCCGCGCGACCAAAAAAAGTCGCCAGAGTCCCTGGGTGACTGTTTTGCGCGGCCCCCAAAAACAGCTCAGACCTCGCAGCGAACAGAACTCGCCCCCAACAGAACCTACGATCGAGGATCGGATCTGATCTTCTTTAGATTTCTGCACTTGTAGGCCGTCCTCCAGGCCCCAGGAGGCGCCAAGCATCGATGCGGGACGAGGGACCAGAAAGGATGGACCCAGGCAGGAAGGGACCGGTTTCGAGCGGATTCTGGCTAAACATACCGATACCGTTACAGCCGAACCTACAACAAAATAACATCCTTCAAAACATACGGTGTTTGAACAACCGCGGCCAACCCGAAGATACGGACAGCAAAAGGAAAAAACGGTCTTCACTTACATGTCCTCGGCGCGCGCCCAAGGAAATAAAACTGCCTAAGTAGCCTTATGCCAGACGGAACAAACGGTTGCGGCGGCACCTGTGGATTGCCTTACCCTACAAGTTCAACGCCAGAAAAGAGGCCCTACCTTTTTAGCTGTGGGCAGCGCCCAGTGCAAACATTTACATGTCTGATAGCCCCACAAGCAAGTCGCCGACTGCCACGCACGACAACGAACAACGGCCGGACACTTTGCAGCAAGTACGCAGCTCGGGGCAAGAGGAGGAGGAGGAGGAGGAGGAGGAAGAAGAGGAGGAAAAGGAGGAAAAAGAGACGGGGAGGCAGAGCAACAGGAGAGGCGGAAAACAAATGAGCGAGGCGTCCTCCCAACAATCTGGCACTGCACACTTGGTGGGCATGGCGAACGCCGAAGAACGAACGTGCAACGGTACAAACGGCGAACTGGCAGGAGGAGAGAAAACATGGGAAGAAACCCGCCCTCAACGAGCACGGTGGCTCCACCGCGGGCCGCGCGCCGCCATACCCCCGCGGCGCAAGATATTCAAATAAACCGAAAAGATAATCAGCATTCGGGGGAGAGCGAATACGAGCCAGGAAGAGGCGGAGAGCCGGCCCGCCCCAGCACGATTAGCCGGCGCACCGCCTCCGGGAGGCGAGGTCGGGAGGAAAAAGACTGGGCAGGGCAGCTCCAATCGGCTGCTGGGCGCAGCGTGCTCCGCAGTGGGCCACGCGGCCGGGACGGAGGGGGCCCGATAACTTGTGCAACCTCGCTCCGGGTTGCGTGGCGGCCTGACGTCTTACGCAGGCGCCCGCAGCGCTCCTGGGCAGGGGGGCCCTCGACGGTCTCGAACTGTCAAGCTGGCCAGGCGCAACAAATCGGCACCACGAGTTCGAGGAAGGGCGAAGCGATTGAGGAGGAGGAGGAGGAGGAGGAGGAGGAGGAGGAGGAGGAGGAGGAGAGGAGGGGAGCAGAAACGCAAACCATCATCCTCGTGACGGCCGGGCCCGCCCGACACGACCCGACCCGCCCGCCAGGGTGCCCCACCCGACCCGACCCGTGCTCGGTCGAGCGCGCCTCACAATTTGATGTCCCGCCCTCCCGCCCAACCCGACCCGCCCGTGAAGGTTCGCGCGCGCTCGGTCGAAAAGGGCCCACACTCAAATGTCCCGGCCGCCCGACCCAACCCGCCCGTCAGGGTCCGCCCGCCCAACCCGACCCGACCCGACCGCTAGGGTCCGCCCGCCCGGCCCGACCCGCCCGTTAGGGTTCGTGCGTGCTCGTCGAACGCGCCCCACACTTTCATGTCCCACCCGCCCGACCCGATCCGCCCCTTATAAGGGTCCGCCCGCCCGACCCGACCCGTCGCGCCCGCTAGGGTCCGCTCGCCCGACCCGATCCGCCCGTTAGGATTAGCGCGTGCTCGGACGAGCGTGCCCCACACTTGAATGTCACGCCCGCCCGACCCTACCCGACCCGCCCGTTAGGGCTCGCGTCGGCGAAACCAGCGCCGGCGAAATTATTCACTGCGTGGAGCTCCCCATATGTGCATCTATTCGCATGGACCTGTCCGCCGTGAATGTCTAGGCGCAAGACCTTTCGAATATAAACGGGCTTCAGTTGTGGCGGTCTGGTCATGCATCTAACTGCGAATGAATTGGAGTGCGAATGAGCCTCAGTAGTACGAGCACGTCTCTGCGCATGAGCCTGGGGCCTCCTGGGGCCTCCTGAAACCTACTGGGGCTTCCTGGGGCCTCCAGGAGCCTCTTGGGGCCTCCTGGGGCCTCCTGGGACCTCCCAGGGAGGCTTCGTGCCCCAGGAGAGGCCCAATCTATAGCAACCGACGTACATAAAACATTGCGGATTGGAGCCACAGGAGAATGGCAATATATATATATATATATATATATATAGATATAGGAACACACGTAAAGCACCGAGGACTCGTGCCCCAGGAGAGGCCCAACATATAGGATCATACGTAAAACACTTAGGATTGTGTTCACAGGAGAAGGACAATCTATAGAAACATACGTATAACGTTAAGGATTCGTGCTCCAGGTG
The DNA here is from genome assembly GCA_963575745.1 of Prorocentrum cordatum. Classification (NCBI taxonomy): domain Eukaryota; class Dinophyceae; order Prorocentrales; family Prorocentraceae; genus Prorocentrum; species Prorocentrum cordatum. The sequence goes on from CAUYUJ010009780.1 coordinate 464,099, forward strand.
AGTCCAAATCTATAGGAGCATACGTAAAACACATGGGATTGGAGCCACTCCTGTTGCCTTCTGAGGCCTCCTGCTCCTGGGGCCTCTCGGGGCCTCCTGTTGCCCTCCGAAGTCTCCTGGCGCTTCCTGTGGCCTCCTGGGGCCTCCTGTGGCTTCCTGAGGCCTCCTGGAGCTTCCTGGGGCCTCCTGGAGCCTCTTGGGACATCTTGTGGCCTCTTGAGTCTTTATGTGGCCTCCTGATGCCTCCTGGCACCTCATGTTGTCCCCAGGGGCCTCCTGGAGCATGTTGGAGCATCCTGTGGCATCCTGAGGAGAACCTGTGCCCACGAGCCTGGCCACCAAAACAGGCAAACCGAACGAGACATCCTCAAAATCTGGCCCACCCGGGGCGTGAAAATGAGCGCCTCGCTCGAGACATCCTCCAAATCTGCTCCGAAACCGAAGGATGTTGGAACAGAAAACAAGCAAACCGCTTGAGACATCCCCACAAAACGGCCGCGAACGGGACCGTGTCATACCCCTCGGCGGGCCCCCTTAGGGGCATGAAAATGAGCGCCTCGCTCGAGACATCCTCCAAACCTGCTCCGAAAACAAAGGATGCAGGAACAAAAAACATGCAAACCGCTTGAGACACCCCCACAAAACGGCCGCGAACGGGACCGTGTCATACCCCTCGGCGGCTCCCCTTAGGGGCGTGAAAATGAGCGCCTCGCTGGAGACATCCTCCAAATCTGCTCCCAAAACGAAGGATGCTGGGACGGAAAACAGGCAAACCGCTTGAGACATCCCCACAAAACGGCCGCGAACGGGACCGTGTCATACCCCTCGGCGGCTCCCTTTAGGGGCTTGAAAATGAGCGCCTCGCTCGAGACATCCTCCAAATCTGCTCCGAAACCGAAGGATGTTGGGACAGAAAACAAGCAAACCGCTTGAGACATCCCCACAAAACGGCCGCGAACGGGACCGTGTCATACCCCTCGGCGGCTCCCCTTAGGGGTGCTGAAACCAGCGCCCAGCCTGAGACATCCTCACAATCTGCTGTGTGGGAGTCTAGGTATGAGTAAGTCAATAAGTCTGGGTATGAGTAAGTCTTACTATGATAATATGCTGTATGTTGAGTAAGTCAGAAAATCAAAAGGTCCGAGTATGAGTAGGTCTGAGTATGAGTAGGTCTGAGTATGAGTAGGTCTGAGTATGAGTATGTCTGAGTATGAGTAGGTCTGAGTATGAGTAGGTCTGAGTATGAGTAAGTCTGTGTATGAGTAAGTCTGTGTATGAGTAAGTCTGGGTATGAGGAGGAGGAGGAGGAGGACAAGAAGAGGAAGAGGAAGAAGGAGTAGGAGGCGTCCAAGTCATAACAAGAACCCCTTCTTAGGATATGGGGAACAAGCGCCGGCAAAACAGCCGCCGGCGAAACCAGCGGGGCGAAACCAATGCCGGCGAAACCAACGACAGCGAATGCAGCCACCAGCGAAACCAGCCGTCGGCGAGGCCAGCGCTGGCGAAACCAGCGCCAGCGAAACCAGCGCCAGCGAAACCAGCGCCGGCGAAACCAGCTCGTGCCTCCCTCCCTTCCCTCCCAAACAGGTGCGACAGCCCACGGGGAGGGAAGACTGCAAACTAAAGTGGCATGAGAACGTCGACCGAATGCGGGAGGAAGGAATGACGACGAAACCCATGTTCAATCATCCTGTTTCGCGGCGGTTTCATGCAGTTTCTTCCAGATGGTTGGGGACCCATGGGCTCGGATCGTCGTGGGGAGGCTTTCTTGGAAGCTATGCTGGGGACTCTGGGTCGTCTCGGGGCCCTGAGGCGGCAGTCACTGGAGATCTAGAAAGTATCGCGGGCTGTCTTGGGACTCCTTTGGGTCTAATGGGGTCATGTTGGAATCCTGCATTTTTCTCCCAGGGACGTGAGGCGCAAGCGATCTGACTGCGCGACGGCAATGGAATGTGTATGACCATGTCATATGTGCGCTAGAGAAGCCAGACAAAACCTTGTGTGAGAAGGCGAAATCAATGTCTTGCGTGAAGGGGCCAAATCAATGTCGAAAAACAATGACAAACAAAAACAGATGTGGAATATGTAAAAATCTGTGTCCATCGCGCTGCAGGCCGCATATAAAAAAGAAGGGGAAGGCGGGGCAAACCGGACCCCGGAGCGCTGGGGACGTTCCCGCAACCGCCATGGCGCTCCACGAAGAAACTACGCTCAGGGACCACCCCCTGCGCACCCTCACTGGGTCGCGAAAGTGCTACACCTGACACGCCCTGCGACCCTGGAGTGAATCGAGGCCTCGAGGACGCGCTCAGGGACCACTCCATGCACAACATCGATGTGCCGAAAAAACGCCGCGCCAGCCTTGCCCTGCGACACTGGCGTGGAAAGAGACTGCACACATTCGCTGGCGCGCGTGTATACATCTACTCGTTTACCTGCCTAGCGACCGAACCTCATCTCCCTCCTCCGCCAGGCGACATCGACATGGACGTGCTGGACACTCCCAGGTTCGAAAAAGGCGTCCGGAAATCGTAGGGAAGGACACGAATCTAACCATTTTAGGGGGGGCGTTTTGAAAGTTTTTCGGGCCTCGGGGGGGACGTCGCTGGTGCCTCTTTGGGGGGTTTCCCTGGGGCCACCATTCGCCGCAGCCGCCCGCAAGCCTCTTCTTGGGGCCTCTGGGGAGCCTCTTGGATTCCACTGGCAGGTCTCAGGGGCCGTCTGGGGAGTCCTCTGTGGGTCGTCTTGGGTTTCCTTGGGTGGTTCGGGTGCCGTCGTGGGGTTCCCTGGAGCGCCTCCTGCGCCGCCGTACCCGCAGTGGTGAGCCCCAGCGCGCGGTTGCATCCCCAATCTGGGCCTCGCGACGTCTTTCCCGGGAGCATCAGGGCAGGTTCCGGAGGCGCTAGTTGCCTGAAGCGCCTACGTGAGGTCGATATAAGGCGTCTTGGAACATTCTGTGGGCGACTTGGACCTTCCTTGGGTGGTCCAGACGGCCTCAGAGCCCCTCTTGGCACGCTCTGGGCCTTCTCCGTGGACAAGCGGACAAGCGGCCTGCAGTCTAGGTGCCGCGGAGGCACTGCAGGATGGCGCCGGGGCGCCGCTATTGATGAAGCAATGCGACAACAGCAAGACTCGATACATCACGTTGTGTGGAAGGAGCACAACGGGTGGGAGGAGGAGGCAGATGGTGACGACGGCACTATAATATTAGCCGCGCAACCATGGCCACTCACCGTTGTGCGCACCCAGACTCCACATTGTCCCACGTGTCCGTCCACGCTAACCGTCGCAACCCTGCAACATGTTGTGGCGCGTCTTCGGCACATCGTTTAATGCAGGATAGCATGTCGTCCCACCACCTGGTCGTTTGCGTCCAGCACGGCGGTGTACATGTATGTACGCATAATTTTGTGGCCCCCGTTGTAACACTCGCTGTGTCCATTCCCTGGCACTGTTGGTACAGATCTCTTGCAAACATCTCCGCGCACGCTTTTTGACTGTGGTAATCCATAATGCGAATCCCAAACTTGAAATAATTATGTTCGGCTCGTTGCGTTGCACGACGGATCCAATCCGGCCAAGGCTCAAGGCCATCTTCTTCCTGGAGTTGGTCAGCATCCGCGGCTGTAAATGGTTGAGCGCTGTGAACATCCCCTCCGCTGCCTGTGGCTGTTGAAGAATCGTCGTTTTCGGGGTAGTCGCCGTCGTTGTCGCCATCGGGACGGCGTCGGGGATCTTCTTCCGATGATTCCAGCCTCTTTCTTCGAGGCGTTTTGATGATCATGCGAAGCATCTGTCTCTGCGTTCTGCGAGTACTGTTTTCAAATTCCTGAGCAACCGCCCATGCCTCACATCCATGCAGCGTTGTCGGCGTAATTGTTCCCTGGAAGCGCAGAATAGCTTCTCCCCGTAAGCTCCTGCTTGAAGGAATGGAATTTTCTCCGCGGTTTACCACCTCGGTCTTGTGGCGCTCGCTGAACTACAGCATTCGGCCGAAGTACTTGGTGGACCTGCATGGCGGCAACACTTCGATCTCCATGTCGTGCACTAATACGTGGCTCGATGGTTGTCTCGTTCGTCTGTGCCGGTGTACATTGTGCAGAGTGTTGGTCTTCTCTGGATGAAGGCGAAGGCCTGTCTTCGCCGCCTCTGTGCTGAGGTCGTAGAGCATAGTTGTAACGTCGTTGCTGGAGTGCGCGGTCAAGTGGATGTCGTCGGCGAAACGTAAGTTGCTCAACAGCTCGCAAACATGGGCGTGCAATTTGAATGCAAATCTCCGTGCTGCCCACTTCTTCTTCACCACTCGCATAACATGTTCGGAAACAGAATTGAAAAGCAGTAAGCTGAGCGGGTCGCCCTGATTCGTGCCCCTCTCGATGCCGAAGTGTTTGCTGCGACGGCCGGTGTGGATGGCGCCTGTTTGTTGGCTGTGCAGCTTCTGGAACGAATTGATACACGGAGTCGGAACTAGCTGTTGTCTGAGAGATTCCCAAATGCACGCGCGCGTCGCGGTGTCGAACGCCCGCTTGAAATCGACGGCTGCTAACCAGAGCGGGACCTGCCACTCATCTGTGATTTCTTGCAAGATCGTCACTGTGAATAAATGGTCGGTTGTTCCTCGCTTGGGTCTGAAACCCGCCTGGCCTGGGCTTTGCTGGTCGTCTAACGCATCCCCCAAGCGATTGCATAAGAGTTGCGAGAACTTGTACAATGTCGACATGCTCGCGACCGGTCGATAACTCCCTGGGCGCATCGGGCCCCCACTCTTATGCAGTATACGTTTTACCACAGTGTGTTTTCAGCTGGAGGGAGCGAAAGAGTCAGGACGCAACATGTCCTTTAAAGTGCCCAGTTCAACAGGGCTCTCTTGAGTGTGCCCCCGCCTTCTTTGAACATTTATGCTGCGATCCCCTGCGCGCCCGGAGCCCGCTGCGTCTTCAACTGGCGCAGTGCTTCCGACAGAGTTCACGGTGAGTGAAGGGAGGAATCGTATCTGCTTCGTTTGGGCCGTCGTGTTTCTGATTTCTGCGCGTCGCTGTGCAAGTTCGCATCGAAGTCTGCAAACGCGACTGCCATGGCCCGTCTGTCGTGCCGCGCTTGGCCACCTGCATCCACCGCGCCTGGAATCAAATCCTTTTCCCTTGTAGCTTCTCATCCCACTGATTCGTTTTGGATCTCTGTATTGGGTGAGAATTCAATCGATAGCGGCTGTGAAGGGCTCGTTTGACAGCCCTGAGCTCCTTGCGGATGCTCTTGATGATGTGTGCTCGCGCTGTCGCGTTGGCGGTAAGCGTGCCCTGTTTTTTTCCGGGGTAGTTGTGCACTTGTGTTTGTCGTTGTCGCTGGCGCGGTGCCGAGTGCGTCGGATTGCTCTGTTTGTCGTTGCCCCGTTAGCGCCTCGGCGATGGCGGCCCCGATCTTCTCGCACTTGAGCGTCGAGCAATAGCTTGCCCAACTTGTCTGTGAGAGAAAGGCGGCGTGCGGGGATGTCGCGTGGAGGCCAAGCCCGGCGGTTCCGTCGTGGTCGACGCTGCTTCCCCTGTCAAATTGGTGCGTCTTGCTGGCCGCTGCGTCGGCGTCGCCTGGGCGGTCGGAATGTTAATCGCAACGCACTGTGGTCGGAGCCAGCGTCGATGTCTTTCGTTGCCTCGCTGTCGACAGCTGCTCGCCACATGGGTTTGCTGGTCAATATGAAATCAATTTGGTGTCGCAGCTTTTCGGGTGATGCGCGCGCGCGCACGTAGAAGCACGCGCTCGCAATGCGTAGTCTCTCCGTGGACGCCCAATTCTTCAGCCACAGGCCTCGCGCGTTGACGTCGCCATATCCACTTGGCCCGACGACGCGTCGGTCGCTCTGGGATTGTCGCTGCCCCACCCGCGCGTTACAGTCCGCTCCGATGAGGAGAGCGAACTTCGCTAAGGTGGCATGTCGGTGGATTTCTAGCAGAATGCTGCACATTGATCATTGATTGAATGCTCTTGCCACTGCATCCGGAAATAAGCTGAAATGATGCGCAATACCAATCCGCACGCCATGATACCTACATAGCATTGCATGTCGCTGATTGGTTGGAAACAGCGGATATCATTCGCAAGCTTTCTGCGCATCAATAAAGCAACTCGACAGCGTTGTTCTTCGAACCCGGACCCCATGAATAGATGCCCATCTTTGGACGCCCAATGCCGTGCTTCTCTCGACGCCACGCACCGTTGAGCTTCAAACCCCAACATGCACCACGCAATTATTGGACAAGCTCCTCAACGCGATCTTCCGAAATAAGTACACGCACGCGTCTGCGGCATAGTGTAAATAAATGTCGTCTCCGGCGCGGAGCTCCATAGGTGGGGGCGTTTTGATTAACGTCGTAAGGTGGAGGTGGAAACTTGTAAGTCGACAGGTGCGCGCGGGCGCTGGGGGTCGGGGTCGAGAAGCGGAAGGCCGATCACTTAAAACTGAAGGTCGTCGCCTGGAGGTCGAACGTTGGAGGTGGAGGACAGGAGGTCGATAGCTGGTGGTGGACGTGGGGAGTCGGGCGCTGACAGCTGGAGGTCGGCCAGGTGAGCTTGGGAATCGATAGGCGGGGGTCGAACGTTGGAGGTGCAAGACTGGAGGTCGACAGCTGGTGGTGGATGCTGAGGTGTGTAATCTGGACTCTGGAAGCTTGCGGATTGAGACTGCGGGTTGAAAGGTGGAGGCCGGCAGCTGGATAAAACATATGTTGTAGATCGATAGCTGGTGGTGGATGCTGGGAGTCGGAAACTGGCCGTGGGAGGTCGGTTTGGCGAGGTTGGAGGTCGGTAGCTGGAGGTCGGACGCTGGAGGTGCAAAAGTGGAGGCCAAAATGGTGGATGGTGAGCGACGGCATCCGTACTTTGGATGTTGGTTGGTGGAGGTTGGAGGTCAAAAGCTGGAGGTGGGAGGTTGGAGGTCGTAGGTGAGGTCGGGAGGTTGCTGCGATGTCGCGGTCTCTGCCCGTCATCAAACATTCTGCGCGTTGGAACCGACCTGGCTGAAGTCGGTTGCAGCGCACCTCTGCCGTAAGATGCATAGCGGGACGTCGCCAGAGACGGCGCGGCAGGCTCGTCGCCCTCTTCTTTCTGTCCCACGGCGACGCGGGGCGCGAGGCCAGGCAACGTGATGACCTTCGCTGCACGTCTGTCGGGCCGCTGTTGGAATCCACGAGTTGGAAGCCACTGACGTTGAGGAAGGAGCGGGGGTCGGGGCGTCGAGGCTCTGCGAAACTTGAGGTGGTGAAACACGTTCGATTCGAAAAACAAGTTGACCTTGATGAGGCAGTCCTGCTAGATGCACCTGTGTGCCGCCGCCTGTCGGGACAGCGGGCGGGGAGGATCCTGTTGGGCAAAATCTTATCACCATGCGATTTCCATTGCGAGCGTCAGCGCCGCTGTTTTGAAGCAGCCGCGAGGGCTCACTCTCTGAACTCACACAGATCATCACGGTCCGTGTCGGCGTCCGGGTTGATTCTGGACCGAAAAACATGTAATGAATTGCTCACCTTTTCCTCCACAGATTTGTCCACTGCAGAGGTTTTCCACTGTCCGCGCATATCGTACCATGCCCCTTTTTTTGCTCACGGTGACCATCCGATTGCCCCATAAGATCTGCATAATGTGGTTCCGGTGGTTTGGATATTCGCCTAGATGAAACTCCGTGTAGCCCAACCGTTTGTCTGCAATTTGTTCCTCGGTGGTTTGCTTTTTACCATCCAACCATGTTTTGTCCTCGAGCCCCTGGTATCTTGCGCAACATGCATCTTCATCCGGTATGGATTGAAACGTAACCATTGCCATCTTCGCAGGGTTTTTGAACGTGTTCACACTGAGGTTGCTGATATCGCCCTGGATATGCTTTAATACGCCCTCCAGCTTGGATACCAATTCTTCTGATGCCATCGGCTCTTTGAGCCCCAATGCAACCATCTGCTTGTTCTTGCTCTCCGTGTCTGTGCGGTCCTGGCTGTTGTGCGTGGCTGTGCCGATTTTCTCTTTGATCATACACGTCGGTCGGAAAAAGTAGGTAGAAAAATGAAGAACCTTCGGCTTTGCGTACAGCGTCCTTCGACATCACAGGGCGGCTCGAGTGAGTTAATGATGAAAAACGAAAGTGTAATAGTGAGTTGAGCACTTGAACAAATAAATGCAGTGCTTGAGCCAAAATGGAGCGTGAGCGCCTGCTGGAGCAACGCTTAAATGCAATGCTTGAGCGTATGGGCCTCCTCCGTGGAAAGGTCTTTTGGGGTAGTCTTTGGCCGTTTGGGGGTTCCGTGGGCCGTCGTGGGGATCCCTGGAGCGCCTCGTGCGCAATTGTAAACGCAGTGGAGGGCCCGAACGAGCGATTGCTGAAACCATAAGTGTTCCGTCTGGAATTGCCACCTTTGGCCTACTTGAGGTCCATATGGGGCCTCATGGGGGTGAACGTCCCTGGGGTATTTTGGACGGCCTCAGGACCCCGCTACGCACGCTCCAGGCCTCCAAAAGGCCGCCCAGGCCGTAAGTGGAGCCCTCTTGGGTTCGTTCTGGGCCGTCTTGAGGGGCTCCTGGACCGATTTTAGCCTCCCTGGAGCTCCTCGGGCGCCATCGTAGACTCACTGGAGACCTCAAGAGCGTGGTTGCTGAAAATGTGTCCCCTAGGGATTTTGGACTCCCGGCGTCTTCTCGTGGAGCGTTTGGTAAAGTTCCAGGGGCATCTAGGGCGCCTCCAGACCCTTCTTGAGGTCCACCTTGGGCCTCTTGGAGCGCTCTGTGGGCGTCTTGGACATCCAACTGAACTGTCTGGACGGACTCTAGACCCATCTTGGCACGGTCCGGGCTGCCAGTCCTCCCATGAGCTGTCCAAGGGCCTGGTCCCAGGCCCCCCGGCCTCGTGCCCAGGGGTATAATACAATACAATCAAAATGTCATGATAAATAAATGTGAAAGCGTGGTGTACCATGATGCGAGAGAAAATGAAATACAATACATGTAATACAATGCGATATAATACGTCGGAATATGATATAATACGAACGGACGCAGTATTATATGGTAGTATATCACATACGACAGGATGATACGACATAGCGTTTAAAAAATCTTGGTACACAAGAAGCAGCATTATATACTATGACATGATATAGTACTGTGTTAAACTGCAGCATAGAATGCAATATGATAGAGCCTGTATAATTCCATGTATTAGAATAACAACTGGTACAATTGCATGTATGATAAAGTACTGGGATCTGATATGGTAGACCATACATACTATAGTACCATGTACTGCAATAGTGCACCAGATGAGGCATGCTACAACAAAACATGAAACATGGCATCGTGCAAAACAATAACATGTGTAGTGGTGCAATACCGTATAATTTACTTACTATGGCACAACACAAGATAACATGACATAATCGAATAACACTTACGAACATACAGTCTAACATAACAGTACACACTAAAACATAATATGATTTACAAATATCTATTACACTTCATGATGAAGTACAATTCAAATCAATCACAATTTGATAAACAAAACTAAAAACAAGTGGACATATATACGATGATAAATGCAATATGAGCTTTATATATAAGATCATGCCATATAACATGACATATTCATGTACATAAGCAACTGGAATTCTCGCTGCTGCGAATGCCGCAGATCCTTTTTTTTCTCTCTGATGCTCTCGCGACGCATTCTCGGGAGACCGAGGTAGAGACGACTGGTGCAAAGTGCACGACGTCTCTGCACCCCACACGTTCAATCGGCATCGCACGTAGATGTATAGCTACTACCAGATGTGCTGGTGTTGAGGGTAGCCACAAAAACTAGCGGGAGAACCTTGGGAATTGTGGAGCGAGAGACGCCGACAAAAACCAGGCACAGTGTTTCAAAATGCTGCATTTGCCTCTTGCAAAGCTGCATACCTTTCGACAAGGGCTTCAAACAGGTTCGTAGTCAACCAAGCCCGACATCTAGGCACGGGCCAGCAGCAGGTATAAACCACCAGGCTGTGAAAAGAACGAGGGCTGACCGACGCATACACCGAAACAGGCGCGAGTAGCAATACCGTGTTTTAGCAGTAACAAGGCTGCCACCGATTAATCGAGAGATCAATTCAGGAGTGGGGGGGGGGCAATTTAATCATAGGAGGGGAGCGCAACTACCGGCCACCAGATCTCAACGCAGAGCGGGAAATACCACAGTGCGAATCAACAGGTCGCCAGAAAAAACGTGAACACCACATCAACCGACCTGCAATTATAGGCAGAAGACTCAGTCAGTGAATATAAAACGCGGACTCCCAGCCAGTCTGCTCCTGCTCCTACCTCTCTCTCTCTGCTTCACGCACCCCCCTGCACTCTGCGGGCCTAGTGGGCCTTTGTGGAGGTATTTGGGTCTCGGGAGACATCTGCGGGCAGCTCCACCGCATGTGGCTGCCGCCCCAACACCGACGGCCCTGCCACCAGATGATGCTCCACTGCGACTGCCGTGCCAACGATGGATGCACCACTGCGACCGCTTCGTCACAAAACGCTCTTCGGGACAATAGCACCCAAATCGAGCATCTGATCAGGACTGGGAAATCAAAAGGTACGGATACCGCTACTCCCCAAACCTCTCCCCCGGTGCGTTATGACCAGGATTTCGAGGCGAATCCAGCGATGGAGACGAGGGCCCACCAGGAGACCCAAAAAGGAGGAAACGGCCGAAGGGTAGCGGTATCGGTACCTTTCCCTCCTGCGACCCGCGAGACAAAAACGCCTCAAGCGAGCCTCTGATCAGGACGGGAGGGCCCACGCGAGCGCCCCGCTCGTGCACCGAGAGGCAGCGCGCAGCTGCCGCCTCGAATTTTTGGGAATCTCTCGGTGGCGCGCCGAGGGGAGAGAAATTCAGAGAGGCGGGTATTCTCACAAGGCGGCGTGGCTTCCCCGAGATCTGACGTTGCACTTTTGCTCACTCGGGCGGGTGGCCATTGGGGGTGACCTACGTGAGGCCTTCGAAACGAACCGAACAGTTGCACGTTGAGTGACAAAAGGGCTCATCGACGTCCAGCAACAACAACCGAATTAGGGGAACGAGCTCTATACACCGACGCTGTTCCCGACCATGCGCAGAAATTCGCAAATGAACGCGGATTTTGGTGTATACGGGATCCTGGTGTATACATTGTTCGTTGTTTCCCTTGGAAAACGAGGGAATATACACCACACCATCCCGACGTCGTCCCCGACCCTCAAAAAGTCGCGGGATGGAAAAAACACACACACGAAAAAACAAAAAACAAAAACAAAAAAAAAAAACGCCACTGGTAATGTATATGTTCCAGTTTCCGACGAATGACGCAACCCACGATATGAACAGAAGAACTCGGCACCCGGCGCCCCCGCGGGCGGCCACGGCCCCACGGCCCCATCGTCGCCTCCGAGACGAGGCTGCCTGCTGGGCCGCACGCGTGGAGAGCAGCACGCGTGGCCGCACGCGTGGGGACCTACATGAGGGGTGAAGAACATGGCCCCAAAAATCTGTTGTTCCCATCCTGCATAAAAACCACATCCCAGAAATAATTTCGAGCACCCGGGAAAGTGTCAAAAGAGTGTCGAAACAGTGTCGAAGCAGTTTCGGGCGAGTGTCTCCCGGGGCCCGACACGTGAAAACCCTCGAGTTTCGGTACTTTTTTTCTGGCGCTCGAAATTCTTCCTGGCGATCAAAGCTAAGGTAGGTTGGAGCACCATAACATGAGGGGTGAAGAACATGGCCCCAAAGGAGCCCTGTAGGGTCTCTCGTGGACCCTCGCTGGCTCCAAAAGGGGCCCTCCCAAAGGCCCCCTGCAGGGCACTGCTCTTCGCCCCCCCTCTCGGCCACCCCCCCGCCCGCTTACGAAGCCAGGACGAAGACCGAAATAGGCGAGGACAGATCGTGACTACCTACCAGACCACCCCACCCCAACCCAACCCGAAGATCCGAATTTCCGGTTGGGCGGGGTATGGGCTCCATATGTTTTTTTTCCGATATTCCCGGACCACCCCACACTGGAAATGGAGGGCTAATTGAGGCCTTCGGGTTGGGTTGGGGTGGTTTGGTGGGTGGTGAGATCGGGAATCTCTGAGAGCCGGCGGCTCTGGAGTATGTCTCGGACGCCGCGGCCTCCATAGAGCGTTCCGGAACGCTCTGAGAGCGTCCCAGAACGCTCCGGAACGGATCTGTCCTCGTCCCAGCCCCGTCCGAGACATTGCATTTTTCTTTCACGCTGGGCGATCACACATCGATCCGGCTCGAGCAAGACCGCAGAAAAAGCAGTCTAGGGCTACGGTTGAGATCTTCCGCGATGTTCTGTTTCCGTAGCGTCGGATCTCAAGGTTCTCAGGAGCCCGCCAGCCTTCGGAGCCGCCTCTGCTTGGAGGAGGCTCCGAAAGCTCCTCGAAACCATGCCGCCTTCTGAGCCTTCTGGAAGGCCCGCCCCCTGTGCCTCTTGGGCAACGCTTAGTGTGAAGGGGCTCTGGGACACACAACCAAATAAACACAGATAACAGGATTCCCCACATTCCCCATATTTTCTGGGCTTCTTGTCTTCCCCCCCACTTCCCATGTTTTCCCATATATTGTCTGGGAGATCGGCGAATTGAGTCTGCGTGTGTTTTTTGATGGGGTTGTTTTCCACCATCACCACCATAAGTTGTTTGTTGGGGGAAGGGGGTCCTCCTCCCCCTTTTCTTCTTCCTCCTCCTCACCCTCCACCTCCTTCCCCCCCTCCAACTTATGGTGGTGGTGGTGAAAAACAGGCCCATCATGTTTTCCCCTCCTGAGGGTGGGGGGGGGCGACTGCATAGCTTCGAAGCTGAGCTGGAGCTCTTCCTGGCCCGTGCTCTTCGCCCCTCTCTCTGTACATCCCTCCGCGCACGGGCCGCATGGCCTTGCAGCTCCTCGGGAGCCGCGCCCCTCTCACAAAAGAACCATGGCGCGCCCCCAAGGAGGAGGAGGAGGAGGAGGAAGAAAACAGATCGGCCCCCAGATCCTCGTGGGAAGCCTTCCCCCCTGGGTGCACCGCGGGGCCTTCGGCCGGGAGGAGCGGAGAGCGGAACGCGCCCTGGGGGCGGCCGAGCACCGACACACCGAACATCCGCGCGGAGGCCTCCGAGAGGCCACGCTCGTGCCAGCGATGCGCCTTCGGATGCCGAGGCCGGGTAGGGGGGGGCGCAAGAAGGGGAGCGGCAGCGGCAGGGCAAGCCTGGCATGCCCTGCGCGCCGCCTCTGCCGACCTCGAGGAGGCGCCGCACCTGTCGCCTGGGCCTGTCCAAGCCCAGCAGGAGGAGGAGGAGGAGCGGGAGGAGGAGGAGGCCCAACAGCTTGCCCAAGAAGCAGCAGGGCAGCGAGGCTAGTGAGGCGGGACGAGGCTGCACGAGGCGCGCGTGCGGAGCTCATCGGGCGGAACGCGTCCTGTATGCCAGGCCCGGCCCCCGCTCCTCCTGCCGCTGCGCCTGCATGACGATGAACCTCCTCCTGACGAGGGAGGCGTACGCCTGCATGGGGCTCTGTGGATGACAAGAAGAGCAAACAGCGGCACGTTGGTCGGCGCCGCCTTCGGTGGCAACTCCTGGGAGTCTCCCGTAATTACCATCTTGTCAGCTCTTGCGAACCGACGCTAGTCGACGCTAAATCGACGCTAGTCGACGCTAATTCGACGCTAATCGACGCTATATCGGCGCCATCTCATCCACTCCCAGACGCTAATCGACGCTAGTCGACGCTAAAGACAGACTTGAACGGGTATACCAGACTCCCATGATTTGCTACAGAGGCCGCCCCCTCCCGTGGTGACGGGGGGAATGGGCCGAGCCGACAACCGCGCGGGCCACCCCCCGGAACTCCGACGCCGTGACATTTTTCCTCACCAGCGAGGACCCCAGAAGGACTGGGCCCCCATTCCCTGGGACTGGGCTACAGCGGAGGCCAGCCCACACGAAACCTTCCACGAGGAAAAACCCAACCCTGAGACCCCAGGACGTCCCTTGATGCTGGGTGTGGGGACGTCGCGCTCTCCATCGCAAAACCATCAGAACCCAAGAAATCCAGGGCACCCTGGAGGCAAGCAGGGTGCTTCTTGACATGCGTCTACACTGTACGGCCCGGGGCCTGGCAATGTCCCCCAGACGCCAAAGACTGCCAAAAACTACCCCTAAGTTGCGAAAAAATGCAACCTCGCGAAAAATCACGACGAGAGCCCTAGAGACCCCATCTGTCTGCGGCATCTCTCGAGCTAGATCGAGCTGCAATGGCCTCGGCGCCCGAGACCGCGAGAAAACGCCCGGCCAGAAAAAAAGAGGTCAAAAATCTACCCCATAATAACCACCCCGACACGCGAAGTCGTCTAGCAAACGCGTTCAAAGAAGAAATCAAACAGGGCAGGGCTGTCCAGCGAACGCCCAGGGCCGTCCAGTAAAAACGCCAATCGTCGGGTCTGGGTGGTTCTTCCTCCCTTGGAAGTAGATCGCAGCGCCCGGATCTCAGGCCCGCCTGTGCCCATGCCGCCTGTGGTTGCCCTTCCCTGCTAATCTGGAGGTAGAACAGGGGTATGGTAGAAGGGAGTGTGGTGTGAATTCCATGTACAGGGGGCCCTGGCGATATGATCCGTCGCAGACAGCCTCGCCACTTCCACGATTGGCACCACACCCCCTCGCTGCCACACGCCCTTCCCACCTCCGCAGCTACGGCAGGACCTCGCCGCCGTGCTCAACCCCGGCCTCCGCCGGCGCCCCCGCGGGCTCGGCGCCGCGGCCGGCCCCTGCGGGCCCGCCGCCCGCCCAGAGCCGCCACTCGCCCGGCGGCTGCGGCCCGCCCGCGCCCTGCCGACGTCGCCGTGGCCGTCTTCGGCGTCGTCCTCGTCGTCGTCGTCGGCGTCGTCGTTGTCGGCGTCGTCCTCGTCGTCGTCGTCGGCGTCGTCGTCGGCGTCGGCGTCGAACTCCTCGTCGTCGGCGTCGGCGTCGTCGTCGGCGTCGTCTTCGGCGTCGTCGGCGTCGTCGGCGTCGTCGGCCTCGTCGTCGTCGGCGTCGGCGCCTTGGCCCGCGCCCGCGCGGCGCACGGCGGCCTGCCGCCGCCCCCTGGGAGGGCGCCAGCTGCGGGCGCCTGCACCCGTCCTGGGCCCAAGGCATCTGATGGGCCCATTTTCCACCACCACCACCACCAACAACAACACCGCAGGTAGGAGAGGGAGGAGGAGGAGGAGGAGGAGGAGGAGGAGGAGGAGGAGGAGGAGGAGGAGGAGGAGGAGGAGGAGGAGGAGGAGGATCTCCCCAGCCGCACTTCTCCACCGTCCGACCTTTATGGTAGTGGTGGTGGGCAGTTTGCCCATCAGGATCGGCCTGAGCCCAGGATCGGTGCAGGTGAACACAGACAAGCGCGCTCCACGACTCGCAAAGTGACCGCTCGCAAGTGGCCTGGATCCGCCGCGGGGAGGGGGAGGGGGGGGAGCACGATCCACCACACATATCGAGGCAAGCATGTTTTTTGTATGACGTCTGCAAACAAAGGCACTCTGCGAGTAAAGGGAACGCGCTCGGTACTCCGTGGACCTCTCCCGGGGCGCGTTCTGACCAGGATTTCGATGCGAATCGGGCGGTGGCGACGAGTGCCGCCCAGGAGGCCGAAGACGGGAAAACGAGCGAAGGGTAGCCGTATAGGTACTTCTTCCTCCTCTGACAGTCGGGGGCGTCCAAGAGGGGGGCGTCCAAGAGGGGGGGGCGCAAATCATGGCCAGCGGCATGGGCCCCGGGGGGGGGGGCCGGGAACGTCTTGAAACAAGAAGAGGCGCCATGAAACCTGGGGAGATATCATGGCCCCCGCCATGACATCCCCCCCTGGTCATCACCCACCTCTTGGCCGCCGCCGAGAAAGGAGGCGCCCTCCGACCCCAGGCGCTCGCCCGCGGCCGCCGCGCGCGCGGGGCCGCGCGCTCGCGGGGCGCGGGTGCGGGGCTCCGCGAGGGGCTCCGCGAGGCCGCGGCGCGGCGGCGGGCCGCCGCGGGCCTGCGGCCCCGGGGCCACCCGCAGGCGCAGGAGCCGTGCGCGCGCCGCGCGCGCGGGGCGTCGCCCTCGGCGCTGGAGTTAGGTCGGGCAGGTCCTCCTCCTCCTCCTCCTCCTCCTCTTCCTCCTGCTCCTCCTCCTCCTCCTTCTCCTCCTCCTCCTCCTCCTCCTCCTGCTCCTCCTCCTCCTCCTCCTCCTCCTCCTCCTCCTCCTCCTCCTGTCGGGGATTGACAGAACCCTATTTAGCAAAACGAGGTTCGTGAAGACGACCTCGGGCCCAAACCTGGCGGGCGCAAGCCTGGAAAATGACGGCCGCGGCGGCCCTCTCGAGAACCGAACACAGACAATTCACTCATCGACGTGCCAGGGTGGGGGTTCTGTCCACACTCGATAGAACGCGGACGCGGTGACGACAAACCCTCGCAAGAAATCCAACCCTGAAAATCCGCGCGCGAGGTGTACCTAAGGGGAAACCTGGAGCACCCTGAACGCAGCAGCCTCTTTGATGGCCGCAGGAAGTCACCGCGCAGCGCGCGGAGCGAAGAAACCCACGGTACCCTGACGAAAAGCAGATCGTTTCTTGATGCGCGCCCCCACTGTACATGCGGATGTTCGAAAACAAAGCAAAAATAGCCAACAAATGCGCAAAAATATCACAAATAATCGAACAGGTCGTCCCCAAACTATGTGTTTTCACTATTCTGGACGATTTGTCTGCAGAGGGACATGCCCGACTTAACGCTGGAGCTGCGGCGCGACGGCGTTGTCGAGGCGCTGCGCGACAGCGCCGTCGAGGCGCTGCCGGCGCTGCTGCAGCTGGCCTACAAGAAAAACAAACGTCAAAAACATAAGCTTTTGGCGCTCCGCGTGGATTGTTTGTTCTCTGCGCTGGGCCCCCCCTGCCTGGCGCGCGGAGCGCGCCGGGGGCGGCGCGCAGGCGCCGCAGGAGGGTGTCCAGCGCGGATCCCTCAAATCCGCGCGGAGCGCCAAAAGTTTATGTCTGTGGCGTTGTTCCTCTTCGAAGCTGGCCGTGGACGACAACATCGCAGAGAACTCAGGCGTGGCGCTGTCGCCGTCGCCAGGCAGCACCTGACGGAAGTCGGGCCAGTCTGCTCTCAGGAGGCAACTTCGGGGAGGTCTTCGTGAGAAAGGGTCAAGGCGACTCAGTGTCAGCCAGATGAGGCCAGAGAAAGCCCAGGACTCAGCAAGGGAATTAAGCGATTAAGCTGGAATCCGCGGGATTAAGCGGGATCAAAGACAATGCCGGATTAGGCCAGTCTTCGACCACGGATGTCCCAGCGCTGGCGCTGAATCTCACCAGCCCTGAGGGCGTGAGTGACTTGGAGCACTTCGCCTTCCATATTTCCCTTCTTCCCCTCCGGGGTGGGGTGTATTACTGTTCCCTATTGATGTACACCCCCTCCCCGAGGCGACCGACAGACAACCAGGAACAAACAGGACCCCATGAGGACACCCCGACACCATCCCTGTCGAGAAACAATACAAAACGCACTCTGCTTCAACATGTGGAGTAGACGCGGCCAACCCGATGCGCCCCCCCACCCCCCATCCATGTCAACATAAACAACACAACGAGAATACAGTGTACACTTTGGGGCAAAATCTTCAGTCATGTTGGTGAGGCCCACGTGGACCTTGTATGGTTTTTGAAAGGGATGGCGGCGGTGTCAGCATATTGCCTGCTGCGCGCAGGGCTGCTATCCTTGAAAATTACGCTACCGAGGAACAAACACACACATGTATGTCATGTCCTACTAAACTACTACTACTACTACTACTACTACTACTACTACTACCACCACCACCACCACCACCACCACCACCACCACCACCACCACCACCACCACCACCCACCACCACCACTACTACTACTACTACTACTACTACTACTACTGCTACTACTACTACTACTACTTACTACTACTACTACTACGGCTACGACTAACGACTACTACTACTAGTACTACTACTACTACTACCACTACTACTACTACTACTACTACTACTACTACTACTACTACTACTACTACTACTACTACTCCTACTGCTACTACTACGACTACGACTACGACTACGACTACTACCGCGACGACTACTACTACTACGCTACTATTACTATTACTACTACTACCACTACTACTACTACTACTACTACTACTACTACTACTACTACTACTACTACTACTACTACTACTACTACTACTACTACTACTACTACTACTCCTACTACAACTACTACTACTACTACTACTACTACTACTACTACTACTACTACTACTACTACTACTACTACTACTACTACTACTACTACTCCTACAACTACTAATACTACTACTACTACTACTACTACTACTACTACTACTACTACTACTACTACTACTACTACTACTACTACTACTACTACTACTACTACTACTACTACTACTACTACTACTACTACTACTACTACTACTACTACTACTACTACTACTAAAAATAATAATGCCTACTACCTTATACTAAAACTTACTATCTAATTACTACGCGACGAACGACGAAAACTACTACTACTAAGCGACGACTACAACAATACACTAACTACTACTACGAATACTATACTACAAACTACGACTACTAACTACTACGTAAAATTAATGCTACTACTTCCTTTACTACTATTACTACTACTACTACTACACA
The DNA here is from genome assembly GCA_963575745.1 of Prorocentrum cordatum. Taxonomy (NCBI): domain Eukaryota; class Dinophyceae; order Prorocentrales; family Prorocentraceae; genus Prorocentrum; species Prorocentrum cordatum. The sequence goes on from CAUYUJ010009780.1 coordinate 482,825, forward strand.
GACGACTACTACTAACTACTACTACTACTACTACTTACTACTACTACTAGCTAACTACTACTACTAACTACTACTACTACAACTACGAACCGACTACTACGACTACTACAGCTACTACTACGACTACTACTACTACTACTACTAACGACTACTACCTCTACACTACTACTACTACTACTACTACTACTACTACTACTACTACTACTACTACTACTACTACTACTACTACTACTACTACTACTACTACTACTACTACTACTACTACACTACTACTACTACTACTACTACTACTACTACTACTACTACTACTACTACTACTACTACTACTACTACTACTACTACTACTACTACTACTACTACTACTACTACTACTACTACTACTACTACTACGACTACTACTACGACGAGTAGGGCTAAACGTAGTCTGTGTTACCAGGCTTGCATGAATGGTAGAGGGTAAGGGTTCGGGTTCGGGTTCGGGAACGACGCCGCCGAAAAAAAATATCATACTCTTGGTAAGCATGTGTCCTATTGAAATCCGATTCAAAAACAAATAGAGTGTTAAGGATTTCCTCTGGAGGCTGGGACTCGACCATTTCCTATTGAAAGCCCACTCTCTTCTTTATTTATTTATATATATATATGATTGGTTATTGAAATGTTATAATGTTAAAAAATTAAAGAATTCTTCTGGGGGCTGGGACTCGACCATTTCCTATCGAATTCCAATTCAAAAAAACAAATAGATTCTCAAGGAATTCCTCTGGAGGCTGGGACTCGACCATTTCCTACCGAAATCCTATTCACATACAAATAAAATAGTATTTCCTCTGGAGGCTGGGACTCGACCCTTTCCTACTGAATTCCTATTCAAAAAAAAAACATAGATTATTAAGGAATTCCCCTGGAGGCTGAGGCTCGACCATTTCCTATCGAAGTTCTATTCAAAGACAAATAGATGATTAAGGAATTCCTCCAGAGGCTGGGACTCGACCATTTCTTATTGAAACCCATTTCAAACACAAATAGATGATTAAGGAATTCCTCTGGCGACTGGGGCTCGACCGTTTCATATTGAATTCCTATTCAAAAAATATAAAAGAAATCCTAGCATGCCGTGTCTAGCCGCGCCCAGCCGTGTTTAGAACATTGTTGGGCATCAGGTGTGAGGCTCAAATATATGGGCCTGGAGGCGAATCGGCTCAATACCAAGGCGATGCAATCTACTTGGGTGGCTTTCAGAGCACGGACGGTGATCACAAGAAATCGTCCCACCAGCCCTTTGGGGAGCTCTGTCTGCTAAACCATCATCTTCCCCTTCGGAGAGGGGGGGTCCCCCTCTCCCCCATACCCCTCCCCATGTCTGGAGGGGGGCGTTCCGCGAGGGGCTGGAGCGTCCAAGATGGCTCCAAGAGACGCAGGACCCCAGGATATCCTAAGGAACCGACGCAGGCCCCAAGAAACCACGATGCACCCTGAGAAGACCTGGGGAATATGTACGGGTCCGAAGGAATCCACTGAGATCTCGTGGGGTCTTGGGAAGCCCAAAAGAACCCAAGAGGAATGCCAGTGAACCCTGCCGAACCCAAAGCAAATACAATGGAATCCTTGGGGGTCCTCAGAATTAGGTGACATAGGCCACGTTTTGCCCTACGACGACTACTACTACTATTACTACTACTACTACTACCACCACCACCACCACCACCACCACCACCACCACCACCACCACCACCACCACCACCACCACCACCACCACCACCACCACCACCACCACCACCACCACCACCACTAC
>CAUYUJ010009781.1:2500-32238 GCA_963575745.1 Prorocentrum cordatum
CATACTACTCACTACTCACTATACATTACCCACAATTCACTATTCTGTACTGACTACTCACTACAAATTACTCCCCACTCACCACTCACTACCAATACTCCCACTACTCATTATACATTACCCACTAGTCACTACTCTGTACTGACTACTCAAACTGACTACTCCCCACTCACCACTCACTACCCGGTACTCACAGCCGCCTACCCACTACTCAGTACCCACAACTCACAGATCTCTTCTCGCTACTCACTACTCACCAGTCACTACCCACAACTCAAACCCCGCTTCTCACTACTCACTGCCCACTGCGCCCTCCTCAGTACATACGACTCACAAGCCACTACTGGGGACTCCCTACTCACTATTCCCTACTCACTACTCCCTGCTACTCAACGCTCACTACCCACTACTCACTAATCACTGTACACTGCCCACCACTCACCACTCACTACCCTTACTCACTACTCACGACTCACTACTCCCTACTCCCTAGTGCGTACTCCCTACTCCCTACTCACCACTTATTGCTCAGTCCTCGTCAATCACTACCCACTACTCACTGCTCACTACTCGCTACGCCCTGCTCCTTACTCACAATTCACGACAAACTACTTGCTACTCACGACTTACTATTCACCACGCACGACTCACTACTCAGTATTCATTACTTGCTACGCACTACTCATTACTCAATATTTACATTGCAATATTCACTACGAGCTGCACGCTACTCCCTATTCACTATTTTGCTATCTATTCACTACTCACCATTCAAGTACTCACTACCCACTACTCATTACTTACTACTCACAACTCTGGACGCACTACTCACTACTCACTACCCGGTACTTGCTACCAACTACCCGCTACCCACGACTCAGTACTCACTACTCACTCTTCACTACCCACTACTCACTACTCACTATTCAATACCCACTAGTCACTACTCAATACTCGCTACCATCTACTGACCACATACTACTCACCACACCCTATACCTCACTCACTACCCGCTTTTCAATACTCACTACTCATTTGTCAGTACTCGCTACTCCCCACCCTACTCCATACTCCCGCTCCCTGGCCCTTGCCCGGCGCAAAGGGGGAGGGGGGGTGTCCGAAATCGTCCCCTCCCCCCCTTTCCAGCGGCGCGCTGTCGTAAGCTTGGACATGCACGGTCAACGCAACGCGACTGCGCGACTACCCTGGACATGTACGCACACTCTTCAGATGAACATGGTTGTCTTTGCCCAATATTCCTTCGCTCGACGTGTCGGCTGGCGCCCCCAGACCATGCCGCGGTCGCGCGCCTGCGCACTTGTCACTTGCTCGTGCAGGGAGCCACACGTCCCCGGCATGCACAGGCAGCGCCGCTCTCCCTCGCAGCCACGCGAGCCTCAGACAGAGCACCGCGCTTTTTCGAGGCCGCGCCGTACTACAGTGGCCTCCGCGTACGGTGCGCTGCCGTCGGCCGGCGCGCGAGGGCCCGAGCTCGCTCAGGCCGACGAGATCTATACAGATCCACTGCTCGTGGCCAGGCCCATCCTGGGCCCAGGAGCTGTGTATACGCCCTCCTGGCTTGGCCAGGGAGGAAGAGGAAGAGGAGGAGGAGGAGGGGGAGGAGGAGGAGGAGGGGGAGGAGGAGGAAGAGGAGGAGCAGGAGCAGGAGCAGGAGGAGGAGCAGGAGGAGGAGGAGGAGCAACAGAGGATATGCACAGGTCTCGTCGCCCTGCAGCCGTGCCCGGGGCGCACGGCTGGCGGCGGCCTGGCGCGCGCCTCGCCGCCCGGCCGCGGCAGCGGGGCCGGGCGGGGCTCTGTCCACAGAGTAAGGCCCCAGACACGGCTGGCGCGAGGTCGGGCGTGGCCTCCCACTGGCGGGCTGTGGAGGAAAGATTATAGCCGGAGTGCAGTATCCCCAAACAAGGTTTTTAAACCCACTGCGGTTTCCAAGGTCGATTGCGTGCCCGTCCAGTGCGGGCTGGCATGGACCACCTCGCGAGCGGCATCTCGGACCCCTGAGTTGCAACGATGTCTCGGGCGAAACGTGCTGCGAGGAAGTCTCAGGCGAAACGGGCGGGACCACCTCGAGCGCGGCGTCTCAGAGCTCCGAGTTGCGGGGGCCTCATGGGGCCTCCTGGGGCCTTCTGGGGACCTCCTGGGGCTTCCTCCTGGGCCTCCTGTGGCCTCCTAGACCGCACCTGGAGCGCTTCCTGAAGCCTCTTGGGGCTCCCAGGGGGGGATATCTAACATTTGGCCGTCTGGGCCCGGGGGGGGGGGGGGGCACAAGAGCAGGAAAAATCAGTATTAACTTGACACGTTCTGATGGGGGGCCTCCTGGGGCCTCCTGGGAGCCTCCTGGGAATCTCCTGGGAACCCCTGGGGCCTGGTCCTGGGCGTCCTGCGGCCTCCTGAAGATCTTTGGGGCCTCCTGGGGCTCCCAGGGTCTCAGGGGGGATATTATGTAACATGAAGTCTTCTGGGCCCCCAGGCTGGACCTTCTCTTGCGCGGCATCTCGGAGCTCAGAATTGCGAGAATGTCTTGTGCGAAACTGGCAGGACCACCTTGCGCACGGCATCTCAGAGCTCAGAGTTGCGAGGATGTCTCAGGCAAAACGGGCTGGACCACCTCGCGCACGGCATCTCAGAGCTCAGAGTTGCGAGGATGTCTCAGGCGAAACGGGCCGGACCACCTCTCGCGCGGCATCTGCGAGCTCAGAGTTTCGAGGATGTCTCAGGCGAAATGGGCTGGACCACCTCTTGCGCGGCAGCTTAGAGCTCAGAGTTTCGAGGATGTCTCAGGCGAAACAGGCCAGACCACCTCGCGCGCGGCATCTCAGAGCTCACAGTTTCGAGGACGTCTCAGACGACAGGGCCAGACCATCTCTCGCGCGGCATCTCGGAATGCAGAAATGCGAGGATGTCTCAAGTGAACCAGGCCGGACCACCTCTTGATACCTCTTGGGCGGCATCTCGGGGCTCAGAGTTTGGAAAATGTCTCAAGCGAAACGGGCCGGACCACCTCTCGCGCGGCATCAGAGAGCGCGGAGTTGCGAGGATGTCTCAGGCGAAATGGGCTGGACCACCTCTTTGCGCGGCAGCTCAGAGCTCAGAATTTTGAGGATGTCTCAGGCGAAACAGGCCAGACCACCTCGCGCGCGGCATCTCAGAGCTCGCAATTTCTAAGACGTCTCAGACGAAACGGGCCGAACCACCTCTCGCGCGGCATCTCGGAATGTAGAAGTGCGAGGATGTCTCAAGTGAAACAAGCCAGACCACCTCTTGGGCGGCATCTCGGGGCTCAGAAGTTGGAGAATGTCTCAAGCGAAACGGGCCGGACAACCTCTCGCGCGGCATCTCGGAATGCAAAAAAGCGAGGATGTCTCAAGTGAAACAGGCCGGACCACCTCTCGCGCGGCATCTCGGGGCTCAGAGTTTGGAGAATGTCTCTCGCGCGGCATCAGAGAGCGCAGAGTTGCGAGGATGCCTCAGGCGAAACGCGCCGGACCACCTCGCGCAAGGCATCTCAGAGCTCAGAGTTTGAAAGATGTCTCAAACGAAATGGGCCAGACCACCTCTCGCGCGGCATCTGTGAGCTCAGAGTTGCGAGGATGTCTCCGGCGAAATGGGCTGGACCACCTCTTGCGCGGCATCTGGGAACTCAGAGCTTGGAGGATGTCTCACGCGAAACGCCCAATCCCGGACAACTCAGAAACGAGAGTTGCGAGGATGTCTCAGGCGAAACGGCCCGGACCACCAAATTTTTTTGAGGACGTCTCTGCTTTGAATTCCATCGGCCGGAGTTAGCTTCTATCACAACAGCACCCCGTTCAGCAAGCTGTCTGGTGAAAAAACGTAACTAACAAATACGCACACATGGTCAAAAGTAGGAGGAAAATCGTCCCCTGACTATCTTTGAACTGTTTTTGAATTTTCCTCCTGTAGAGGGACACGCTCGACCTACGGCCGGCGGCGCGCATCCACGGGGGCGGGGGGGGGAGGCCCCCGAGACGGCAGCGGGGTCGCCTCAGAATCCCCCCCCCGAACCTTGCAGGACACACCCTTCTCCATGGTCGGGGACCTTTGCGCAGAGCGTCGCGGCGGCGGCCCTGGCGACACGCTGTGCCCTGCGGGCGGATGGCGGGTCGTCCCGCTGCGCGGGGCGGGAGGCTCGGGAAAGGCTCGGCACATTATAGCGCGTCGCGCCGAAGCGCTGTGGGCCCGAAGCGGTGGAGCGACACACTGTCCAGAAGTTCTCGACCGCAAGCATTCAGTCCGCGGCTCGGCGCTCCCATCGTCGAAACGGCCTCGTACTACGTTTGTCTGCTCTCCCGCGCACGCTTGCGACACCCGCTGAAGCAGAGGACTATATGATCGGTAGTGGGGTGCATGGCGCAACCTATGGCACAGCTTCTTTGGCAACAGACGATTTGTACGCCCGCGGGCAACCTATGGCGCAACCTCGGTCGCACACCCGCCGGGGTAATGAACAATTTCACCCGCTCAAGAAACAAACGATTTGGTCGATTGCGCGCTGCATGGAGCAACCTATGCCGCAACCTTTGGCAAATGCTGTGTAGGGTCTCTTCGCGGGGTGAATGTGCGAAAGCGCACCAACTGAGGCAACGGACGAGTTGGTAGATTGCGGGGTGCCTGGCGCGAGCCTACGGCGCAATGGTACACCCACTGGGGCAACGCACGATATGATCGATTGCGGATTGCCTGGCGCAACCTGTGGCGCTACCCATGGCACAACCTATGGCGCAATTGAACGCCCACTGGGGGCAACAGAAGATTTGATCGCTTGCGGCTGCTGGCTGCCTGGCGCAACGCATGGCGCGACCTACTGCGCAGCCTATAGCACAATGTTATTCGCAAAGTTACACTCGCGGACAATGTGGTCGATTGCAGGGTGCCTGAGCAAACCCTGGCCAGACCTGTGGTACAGTGGTGCACCCACTGAAACAAAGGACGGTGTGACAGATGGCAGGGTGCCTGGGGCAACCTGTGGCAAATGCTGCCTAGAGCCTGTTGGCGGAGGCCATGTCTTCAAGACGTTGGAGGTCTGGGGCGGAGAAGGAGGAGAAGGAGGAGGAGGAAGAAGCGGAGGGGGAGGAGGAGAAGGAGGAAGCGGAGGGGGAAGGAGGAGGAAGCGGAGGGGGAGGAGGAGGAGGAAGAGGAGGAGGAGGAGGAGGAGGAGGAGGAGGACGAGGAGGGGGATGAGAAAGAGGAACATAAGAAGGAGGAGGAGGAGGAGGAGGAAGTCGGCAGAGGTTGGTTGGTCGGTATGAGGGAGCGGAATCTGGATCCCGTTTCTTTCCCGATGACCTGCTCTAGCCCCTTCACTGCCGGACTTGGGTAACCAAAAACTGCCGAGACCGCTACTCCCCAACCCTCTCCAGGGGCGCATTCTAACATGAATTTCAAGGCGAATCCAGCAGTGGCGACGAGGGCCACCCAGACGGCCCAAAAAGGCGAGAACAAAGGAAGGGTAGCAGTATCGGTACCTTTTTCCGCAGCTGCAGGACCCCCCTCCTTCATGCTCAGAGCGGCGCGGAGGGGGAAAGAGTTGGCATAAAAGGAACGGGCCCTGAGGGAAACGGATCCTGGAACCCCCTGGGGCTTCTCCCAAAGTCTACTGCATCCTGAGCCGTTGTCTGACGGTCCCGGGGCCCGTTGGGGGCCCCGGGAGGCCAACAACTATAAACAACAACTGGGGCCCCGTTTCCCTCGGGAGCCCTCTCCTTCATGGCGAGGGAGGAGAACCCTGACATCGGATCCGCCTTCTGGTGCCTGACGCTCGAGCCTACAGCTGTGCGGGAAATGCACCCCAAACGACGCGAACAAGTATAATGGAAGTTCCGCCTCAGGAATATGGGGCGGATCCTGATGCAAAGGCATGGGGGAAACAACGACGGCAAAAAAGGCGGATACGGACAAAAGAGGAGCTCGAAAAGTATGGCGGCCTTTTCCGCCCCACGACCAAAAAGTACGGCCGATCCGAAGTCAGGGTGGCGACGGCGCCGCGCTGGACGACGCCCCCGAGCGCCATCTCGCATGCTGGCGAAGCTTCGAGACGGCGCTCGGTTCATCTCAGAGAATGCACGGGTATTCCCACACAGTTCGATCGGCTGCGCACAGTCGTGTCCGGGCGAGCTGTGCTCGGGCGACCTATGTTACAAAAGCGCCCGCTGTGGGCGACCTGCCGTCGGCGCCTGCGAAATGGAGCCGACGCGCGCGCGCTTCGCGTGGCCCGCGTGCCGCAAAGGGCGCACTTGCACCGACCAGGCTCCCGCAGCTCGTCACATGCGACCCCCCCAGAAAGGTGCCGAACCACGAGAGAGGCTGCTGAGAGTGAGACCGCGGCACGGCGACGCGGAACGACGCCCGGGGGAGGAAGGGGGTCCGGAGGGAGGCCCGTGCCGGTGCCCCGAGGGGGGCCTCGCGAGTCGACTGCGCGCAAGAGTGACCTCCGGCGCGCGGCTTGGACGGGGCCACCGGGGAGCCACGTCCGAGCGCGCAGGCCAGGGCGCCGGGTGCCGGGGGCCCCGGGGCGCCCCCCGGGCCCGCACCAGCCGCCACTCCAGCGAGGGGTCACTCCTCACACGCAGCCGGCACCGGCGAGGTGCTGGGCGCCCGGAGGTGGGCACGGGAATGACGGGCACGATGCCCAACGGCAGAGATCGCTCAGAACCCACAGCGGCCGCTGTTGCGCAGGCCGCCTCTTGCCTCAAATGGACAACGCCCGCGGCGGCACGGACAGCGAAACCCGATGTGCATGGACAGGAGCTGCTTCCAGTATCGGGGGCGTGGGGAGGGGGGGGGGGGGGCGAAAACGCAGGATAGCACGAGGGTGAGGTGGAGAATCAGCTCACTTATCTGGTTTTTCTGGCGCCTCTTGGCGCTGGGAGGCGCCGATGCATCGAAGGATGGGCCCGGCGGCCGGCCGAAACCAGCTGCGCGCAGCAGATTTCGTACCCCCCCCGGAGATCTACTGTGCCCCGGGTGAATCCAAACCCAGGTCAGTCAGGCTTTGCAGGACCTTGTAAGTTCCTGCAGGATCCCTCAGCTTCCTGCACCCGGGCCCGGGTTTTTGCAACCCTGGCTCTGCAGGACCCTGCGAGATCCGGCACTCTGACTGACCCCCGTTGGCAATGACCCCCGTCTCTTGAACCCCCTTTCCCTATCCTACCCCTGCGTCTGGCCCGACAAATGCACCCGCTCTTTCCGTGCCCATTCCGATCGTGCCGAAAGGTTTGAGCAGGGACCGACCGCCCTGGTCTTCCCATAAGCCTACCACGACATGCTCTCAGAACCCGAAAACGCTCGAATCACACCAGCAGTGCTCTCAGAACAGAAAGCCCGACGCGCTGAAGCAAGACAGCCCTGGCCAGAAACCCTCTATAAGACCACCTCGTGCAGACCACGCACAAGAAAGGTCCCGAGGCACCGTCTCCTCGGTGGGCCCCACGCGCGGGCCGGGACGCCGCTCCGCCGCTGCTCCCAGGGAGGTGGCCGCGCGGGCCCCCGGCCGCTCTCAGCGGGAGGCCCCGGCCCGGGCGCCGCCGCCCAGCGGCGCCACGAAGGCCGCCAGGAAGGTCAGCGGGACGGCGCGGGGCCGGGGCGCGCCGCAGCCGCCCGCCCCAAGGGAGGCGACCCCGAGCGGCGCAGGGCGGGAGGGGAAGAGGAGGGGGGCGAGGGGGGGAGACGGGGGAGGGGGCGGGGCCTGCCCTCTCCTCGCCTGCAGAAGCTCTGCGGCAACTCGTGGGGGGCTCCGCTGCCGTCTTGTCGGCTCTTGCGAACCGACGCTAGATCGACGCCGCTCGGCGCTAAATCGACGCTGACCGATGCGAACCGACGCCAAGTCGAGGCTACCCCATCGACTCCCAGACGCTAATCGATGCTGATCGACACAAACAACGGAATTCAGAGGGTACACCTGGCCCCAATGCCGTCTGTGTGCCCGGACACGCCCTGAGCTTCACCAGCGAGGCGACGATGAGGTTGTCACCACGGCGTACCGCAAGCCGCTCGGCAGGCCAGCTCTTCTCGTCCTCCCTCCCATTTCCTCCACTTCCTCCTCCTCCTCCTCCTCCTCCTCCTCCTCCTCCTCCTCCTCCTCCTCCTCCTCTCGGCGGCGAGCCAAGGGGGGGAAGAGTGAGATGGGGCGGGCCTTCTCGGAAGGCGGTGGGGCTTCTCAGAAGCCCTCTGGCCTGCTGAGAAGTGTTGGGCATCTTCGGGGAAGGCTTCGAAAACTTCTCAGAAGGCCGAGGAGAAGGAGGAGAAGGCCCAGCCCTTTCTCACTTCCCACCCAAGGCTCGCCGTCGATCCTCCGCCTCCTCCAGGTGGCTCAGGACAGGCGCGGGAGCAAGCGCCACCCACTGGAGGAGCCGCCCCCGCGCGCATCCTGTTCGTGGGGCGTGCTCCCCACGGCAGCAGTCAGGGTGGCGGCGGCAGCGCCTCCATGTCCGCGGCAGCAGGTTGATTGAGGCTGGTCGTATGCACGCAACTTATTAGATGTGCAAATATGTTCAGCAGGTTACTCGACATCATTCAGGAATTAGGACAGAAGGCAGAAGGGTGTGATTGCGCTTGTCTGCACACAGGATACTCATATAGACAGTTTACCACCAAGAGTTGCGGAGTCACCCTCCTGTGGAACACGACGAGATCCACCATCAAGAGCATCAGGTTTGCTTGACGTACCGAAGAGTCTTCGAGGCAAAGATTTAGCAGTACTTATTGATAAGCAGGGTGTGCAGTACGGCATGCTCACTGCATACTTCCCAACGCGGGAGACATCATCAGGAGAGAGACAACACTATGAGCGAACGCTGGAGAAGATACTCGAATGGATTGCTGACTTGATCCCTCCGCGGAATCATCTCCTTCCATCTGAGAGATCTTAACGAAGCCCTACCACACAGCGAGGACGACAAGGTGGCAGGTACATTTATATAGATATATATATATAGAGAGAGAGAGAGAGAGAAAACAAAAAAAATGGCAGCGGAAAGATCACACAGTCGTCGGCCAGGTTCAGACCATAGTTTGATGGGTGGGAGCTCACTAGTACTTCTGCGCACTACAGAGGTCCGCATACCTACATAGAAGAGAAAGGCAATTCGTACATTGATCATGTTTGTGTTCCCTCGGGCTTGACACAAACGATTGAACGAATTCAAGTTCGACCGTGGTCGGCCAGGAGACTACAAAACATCAAGTCCAAGTAGCCCAGGGACCATCGACCAATACACAATTCGATGTACTTTCGTCTCGCAGCCGAACCGCTACCTCGTCGAGTCCCTCGGCCCAATCGACAAGCTCTATAGCAATGCGCACAGGTGGTACAGAAGGAACGAAGTATATCGTGTCATGAAGGAGGTGGAGAAGATCAAGGAGGAGATCGAGAAGGCGGAGGCAGTGGGGGTACGTAAACAACATGAACCATCTACTCCTCGGGGCCCTTAAGCGACCGTCGAGCTGCTAGCAGATTACCCCTCTACGCCGAGAGCCACAAGCAGCACACGAAGGAAACCAATGAACTACTTCGAAGAAGACGAACATCCAAATAATCATCATAACCAACTGAGGACATAGACGAGCTCACAAAGAAGATACAGCATATCCGCAAGCGAATCAGGACAGCCAGCATACAGCATTGGCAGCATATACAGGTACGCAGAGCAGCAGAACTTCGACAAGCGGCAAAAAACATAATAACTACATTGTGCACAAGTTTACCAGACTGCTAGCGTGCAGGCGACGCCGGCAGAGGTCAAAGCAATGATCGTGGAGGAAAGCAAGGATGTGATGGAAGATCCGCCTGATACCTGTAACTATGTTACCCCCAAGCCGGATCGGAAACCACTGCGCGCCACAGCCTCAATAGAGTATCGAGCAGGACGCGCCCGCACGAGGAGCAGTTGGAGCACTTCTGCACCGAACTACCCTGCCCTGACGCGCTATTGGCGAAGGCAGCTTGGCAGAAACTCTCGTCACGGTGGTGCAGCAGCAGGCGGTTGCAGCCTGCTGCCCAGCTCCGTCTGGAGGCTCAGGTCTTGGAGGGCCCAGCCAGGGCGGAGCACAGCGCCAGCAGTTTCGAGGCTTGCGCCTCACCCGAAGTGAACCAATGACAAGAAACCAGTACAGTCATCGGCCTGACCTAAGGAAAGATGAATAAGGAACGAAGCACTTTTTTCCAAGGAATAACGCGTAAGGAACGATACATAAAAAATAACACATGAGGAACGATAAACAACGCATGCAAGCCTCAGGAACGACCGAGCCCCTTCTGAAAAGTAAGTGTCCCTTATTCAAGCCGCTCACTGTAGCTCCAGGAGGGAGCGGCTTCGAGCGCAGGTTCGGGAAGATAGACGAAACCGAGGATGCCGGAGACGCCCTCCGCTGGTCGCGCGCAGGGAGCGTAAACGGTTTCCTGTCAGCTGGCATTACGCTCGGGCGGCGAGGGTTCCGAAAACCAAACCAGAGCTCGACTGCGACGGCGAGGGGCTGATCATGCTGATGTGATTCCTGGGCAGAACTTCTCATGCAGCTACACTTGCACGCGAGGGCTCGAAGTGGAGCCCGCCTTTGCACGGACCTCTCAGGAGGAGGAGGAGGAGGAGGAGGGAGACAGCCATGGGGGTACAGCTGGTGGGATCCTACAGAATGCGGCCAGACATGTCAAGATGCCACGACGCCACGAACGCATTCTGCACGCCACACGGCAGGGAAGGGGGGAGGCATGGGGGACGGGGGAGAGGAGGGACAGAGGGGAGGGAATGCGAGGCGGGGATTTATCCATATCCACCGCCTGGGAACCGACGTCCTTGTGCCCCAGCGGGCGGTGGATTCGGACATATTTCGGCCCACAGGGGCCCGAACATGACCAGATCCACCGCCTGCCGAGGCTCCGAAAACTGACCCTCCAAGCGGTGGTCATGTACAAACTCCCGCCTCGGAGGGACAGGGGGAAGGAGGGCACAGCGGGAGGGGAGCAGGGGCGCGATCCGCGCGAGGGAGCCGGGGATAGGGGCTGTAGGGCGACGAGATCTATACATATCTACTGCTCCTGGCCAGGCCCATCCTGGGCCCAGGATGGGCCTGGCCAGGAGCAGAGGATATGTATAGATCTCGTCGCCCTGAGCTGGGAAGGCCGCCCCGCGGCGCAGACCTCCCCGGCCCCGGGATGCTGCCGAGCGCCAGGCACAGGAGCGCGGCGAGGCCCGGCGAGGGGCTCCGGAGGTCCTCCCCGCGTAGCGTGGCCGCCAGGCCGAGCAGCGCCAGCGCCCAGCAGCCCCCGGCGGCGCCGCGCACCAGCGCCAGCGCCCCGCGCGGCCGCGCCGCCTCCACGGCCCAGGCCAGCAGCAGCAGCACCTCTGCGCGGAGGAGGAGGAGGAGGAGGAGGAGGAGGAGGAGGAGAGGAGGAGGAGGAGGAGGAGGAGGAGGAGGAGGAGGAAGGAGAGGAGGAGAGAGGAGGAGGAGGAGGAGGAGGAGGAGGAGGAGGAGGAGGAGGAGGAGGAGGAGGAGGAGGAGGAGAGGAGGAGGAGGAGGAGGAGGAGGAGGAGGAGGAGGAGGAGGAGGAGGAGGAGGAGGAGGAGGAGGAGGAGGAGGAGGAGGAGGAGGAGCGCACCCTGCGCGCACCGCCCCCGCGCCTGGCCGGGGCAATCCTGGAGCTCTCTGGCGTGCTGCGAGGGTGCGCGCCCTCCTCGCTGGTGGGCCCTCGAGGGCGCGCCTGCGCCAGCCGTCATGGGGCCCAGGATGGTCCTGGTCGGGCACGGCGGTGGTGTGCAGCAGGGCTCTGGCTAAACACTGTCTTCCGTTTTCGTTGTCCCTCGCTCTTGTCTTCGCTCCGCCATTCTTGCTGCGAAACGGAGTCAAGAGGAAAACGGTCCACGAGATCGCCCAAACACCGCTTGGCTCGAGCCCTGTGTGCATGTGCCGTCCGCGGAGCACCTCCGTGGCGTGCAACGGCAAGAAGTGCGCCAGCTTCACCTGGAAGGCGGCCCGCAGAGTTGCACAAGCACAAGCTTTCGGAGGTCCGCGCAGATCTCGTGGGTCGCAGCTGCACGCCCCCCCTTCCGCCCTCCCCACACGCCCTGGCGGCGCCTCCAGCTCTGCCCCTGGAGCGCCTCGTCTGACAATTGCCCGCCCGTGAGCGCGTCGTGGGCGCCCCGTGCGCTACCAGTGCGCTGGCAAGCTTTTCCGGGTTGTCCCCCGATGCCCGCCAGCGGGTGTCTCGTGAGCGCCCCGTGGGCTGGCTGGCGTTTCCGGCTGGCGTTGTGCCACATAGATTGCGCAACGTGGCTTGCGCCATATTGACGGCACCATAAGTTCGCAACCTGTAGTGCACGACATAGACTGCACCTACATTCATCACGCAAAAGAAAACTTTGACTCCACCATCCTCCCGAACTCGGACTTATCGGTCCTCCTGGGGTAGCGCATATGACATAGGACACCACTCCATAGTTCACTTCCCCCACGAGCATATACCATTCCAAACTACCGGTTATCGACCCCCCGTCATCACTATCAAACAACACCATGCGCGCGCACCCGATGATCTCAAATGATCTCAGACATATATGTGCACATGTATATGACAAAAACGGCACACGAAGTCCACACGCGCGTACACAGGTCGAAATCATACCAAGCACACAAGAGCTGCAACCAACTCAACATCAAAACCGCTTGTTTTTTTGCGCAACCATTGCATGTATCTTGCTTGCGCGCACTTGCTGCAATTAAATTCGCCGGCCCAACGGGCCAGAGGCGTGCTAAGATCTCCGGTGAACGGTTCACAGTATTTCTAATTCGCGCGCGCGGGGCGGCCCTTGGGGGTCCCCGGACGAAAAGTACCCCGGCAAGGTCCCGGGAGAAGCCCCCAGAGCGCTCCAGGAGCGCACCAACAGGGCCCCGAGACGTCCCCGAGAGTCCCAAGAAAGGCCAAGAGAGAGTCCCAAGAAGAACCAAGAACGCCCAAGAGGCCCCCAAGATGGTACACCAAGAGCCCGCGATGCCACAAAATCGCTCCAAGATGCTCAAGATAGCCCCCAGACGCCCCACGAGGCTTTCAAGAGGACTCCCAAGAGGGCACCAAGAGGCAAAATGCATTGCTTTTCCTTAGGTTTTGGGGGTTCCATCTTTCGGCATCGCGACGCCCCAAGACGGCCCAAGAGGCCCCCAAAATCGCCCTAAGAAGCCCGAGAGGTCTCGTTTTCTTAGCCCAAGAGATCTCCAAGACGGCCCAAGAGGCCTCCGACACGGCCCAAGATGGCACCAGGACAGCCCAAGAGGAGGCCCAAAGTGGAAACCGGAACGGACATATCGAGCCCTCGGCTCCAAGCGGCGCCCAGACGCCCCAAAATGCTCCCAAATGCTCCCAAAGGAGCTCCAAGAAACCCCAGAGGCTCCAACAGAAACCCAAGAAGCCCCCAAGAAACCCCCAACGAGGACCACTCGATAGCCAACGAACATTCTGCCAGGTTTCTAGAATTTCCGCGCGCACACTCCCCCACCATCGCCTTCATCAGCGCCGCCGTAGCACCGCGGTCATCGTCATCGTCAATCGCCGCCATCATCAGTCAATCACCGCCATGCCCGACACACGGATACTATGATCGTCGTCGTCGTCATAGGCATCGGCGCTGTCACTGGCCTGGCCACCGTAATCGTCATCATCGCCACCGCGCCCGCCCGAATCACCGACCCACACCCAAGTGCCCGCGCGCCAGCGCGGCCGTAGAGACACACTGGGAGATTCCCATCGTTAAACGCCGTCGAAACTGCATCTACTGTGCCAGACCAGCTGGCCGTTCTGCGCGCGAACTTGCGCGCGTCCAGCCGCAGAGACGCGCCAGTGAATGCCGAGTAGTCACTGCAATCTCGGCCGCGTGGGTTGTGTGAGGGTGGGATGAATGCGAAAAATGATGTCGACTGATTAGTAATGGACATGTTTGAATTGCACCACATAGATTCGTAGCATGCAGCACATAACCTCCCCGCGAGAAAAACAACTTATAACCAATTATCCCAGAGCGACCCGGCCTAGGATTTGGAGCCCCGAGGAAACCAATATTAATAGTAACGGTAAACGCCGTCCTCCTCCTCCTCCTTATCCTCATCTGCTATGCTGCGCTATGTTATGCTATTTTATGTTATGTTATGCTGATCTATGCTATGATATGCTATGCTATGATATGCTATGCTATGCTATGATATGATATGCTGCGCTATGATATGCTATGCTATGATATGCTATGGTATACTGCGATGTGTTATGCTACGCTATGCTATGATATACTGCGCTGTGCTATGCTTTGCTGAGCTAAGCTATGATATACCATGCTATGCTGCGCTATGCTATGCTATGCTATGATATGATAGGCTATGCTATGCTATGCTGCGCTATGATATGCTGCGCTATGCTACGCTATGCTATGCTATGATATGCTGTGTTATGATATGCTGCGCTAATGCTGCGCTGCGCTGCGCTAAGACAAGCTGAGCTAAGCTGAAATAAGCTAGACAGGCTAAGCTAAGCTAAGCTAAGCTAGGCTAGGTTAGGCTAAGCTAAGCTAAGCTAAGCTAGGCTAAGCTAAGATGAAATAAGCAACGCTAAGCTAAGGGGACGTAACTGGGGGAACCGCGGGGCGGATCCTGGGGGAACCGCCCAGGGCGAGTTCCACTGCCCGGCCCCTTTAACCCAAGACAGTAAGATTCCTTCTAGGCAGAGCCTAGGTAGGGAATAATGGCACGGAAACCCAAACTATGTTGAAACAAAGCGGGCGGCGCCCGTCGCATTAAGTGACATCCGCCTGTCGATGTTACGGAATGCCGTCTCCTCCTCACCGCGCGCCACACGCTCGTCATCTCACTGGGGGAACGAAGCCAAAAGGCAAAACCTGCAACCGCCCACGCTTGCGATCCCCTGAAAAGGATAACTTGGAAGTGCACCCGGGCATTCAGTGGCATCCGCCTCTCAATGTTGCTACCGGGCGCGCAAGCCAAATGATTGATGGTAGATCGAAAACCTGGCCCATGGTGCACACCAGCGCACGCTGCCAACATTGAAAGGTAAACTTCACTTAATGATCCTCCCGTGGGCGTGGCCGTTGGCCAATGATTCATGACGATCGCTTCGTGAATTTGTTTATAACTGTGTTCCCGGCCCCACCCTTCCCTGTCAAGTAATACTATGTGCACGCACTCATTCACCACAGAATAGCATTGTCCAAAAACCTCTGGCAAACTAAAACGGCACAAAGTCCACACGGGCGCGCACACGTCGAAACCATACCAAACACAACATGTTTGCGAACATGGCAAGATAAACGCGTCAAACCTGCTTGGTGTTACAACGCACATAATGCAGATAAAACGTTGTTTGCGCGCGATTGCCAACTTCATGTTTGGACGCCCGAAATGGGTACGGAAAGAATGGGTACAATGCCCAACAACAAATGTTGTCCCAAACCAACAGCGGCCGCTGTTGGGCAGGCGGCCTTCTGTCTCGCATGGACACAGGCCGCGGCGGCGTGGACAGCGAGTCCGGTTCAAAATGAACAGGATCCGCTGTTGGGCATTGTACCCTTTCTTTCCGTGCCCATGTCGTTCGTGCAGATCATGGGCTAACCATCAAGATTTCGCAATCTCGTCCAGAACCCGCATTCACATCTCACCACGCGGATGCGCTCGCGTTGAACCACCGTGCGTCCAGTGCACGGACCCGCCTCGGGTAAAACCATGCGGGCTACACGCGCGCGGCCGCGCGCGCATGTCGAAATTCCACGCGGTCCCGACGCATTTCAAGATATAGCCCTTCAAACGACAGTCAAAAACCAGCGCGGCCGTTCAACATAAGTAATGCCAGGTTTCTTGCGCGCGCACTTCCTCACCATCACCTTCACATGTGCCGTCGCATCACGTCACCGTCACCGACAACCGCCCCCATTGCCGCAATCAGCTTTCAAGCACCTTCATACATCATCACAGTCATCGTTGTCACCACCATCGGCGCAGTCATTGGCCTTGCCGTCGCCGTCGTCATCCGTCATTCTCGTCATCGTCGCTACTCTGATCATCGCTGCCGTCTTTGTCGATGTCATCATAATACCGCGCCCGCCCGAGCCACCGACCCGCACCGAAGTGCCCGCGCGCCAGCGCAGCTTCCGAGACGAGCTGGGAAGTTGCTTTCGGCAAGCGCCATCGCGGCCGCATCGGCTGTGCCAAACTGGTCGCTCTGCGCGCGAGCTTGCGCGCTTACTCAGCCGCACACATGCGCCAGCCAGTGCCAAAGAGATACCACAATCGCGGCCGCATGGGTTGTGCAGAACGAATTGCGGGTGGGAGAGTGGGATGATTGTGCGACCAGTGGAATTGACAACTAGTAGTGAACGTTCGCTGCCCGCCCCCAGTATATTGCACCATACAGATTACGCCCAATATGTTGCACCAAGCAGACTGCACCCAATAGCTTGCACCACATACATTGTACCACAAAGGCTGCACCATACACATATCAAAACATAAGTTGCACAATGCACAAATTGCACCAAACAGATTGCACATCGAGAATGCAACAAGTCGCTGCTTGAGTCCAAGCTGGCAAACATCTTGTTATCCTTCTTCAGACCGGCCACACCTGAGAGAGCTGCACAATTCCTAACCCCCCCAGGGGAACCCATCGCGTCGTCGATCTCTTGAGATGGAGTGCTGGAACTGAGGGCCCCCGCGGGGAGGTCCGCCACCATGCCCCCTATGGCACGCGGAGGCGTGGTAGAATGCCAAATGCTGCCTGGTAGGTTTGCGTATTCTTCTAAGGCCCCAGCCCCCCCTCGGCGCACTTGATCGCGTGCCCCCCCTCCCCCCCTCCTGCCACTCGCTGTGCGAAGCTTCCCCAGGGCTCTCTCTCCAATGCTCCCCGAGGCGTCCAAGACGGCGCTGGAAAGCCACCAAGGCCGCCAAGATCCGCCACAGTGACGTCCCTGGTGCACCGTTGCGTCGTGGAATAATGCCAAGGTCTGCCTAGTCGTGTTTCTGTGAGCTTCTAAGGGGTCCCCCCCTCCCCCCTCTCCTGGCCGCAGCTCGTTGCGCGCACCGCCCCCTACTCCCGAAACCAGAACTCTTACAAAATATAACAGAACCCTCCTTCCGAGGCCCAGATGCCTCCAAGACGGTCCCGTGTCGCTCCAAGACGGGCCACGTTGGCCTCAAGACGGCCCAGGATGGCTTCAAGACGGCCCACGAGGCCGTCGAAGCGTCCCAAGAGAGCCCCAAGAGCCGTCCCAAGAGGGCTTCGAGATGCAAACATCAGTGATGTTCCTTACGTGTTTCAATGTGTTTTGGGTTCTCGCCTTTTCGAGCTTCCGACGTCCCAAGACGACCCAAGAGACCGCCAAAACTGCCCCAAGACAGCCCAATAGGCCCCGAAGAGGGCCCCAAGACGGCCCAAGAGGGCTCCAACACGGCCCAAGAAACGCCCCAAGAATGCCCAAGAGGGCCCCAAGACGGCCCCAAGAAGGGCCCTAGAGGGTGAACACGAACCAACAATCCGAGCCTTCCGCCCCAAGAGGGCCTCAGGAGGCCCCCAAGAGGGCCAAAAGAAGCCCCCAAAGGCCCCTAGAGGGCCCCGAGAGGCAAGAACACTTGATGTCCCTGTGATTTTTCAATGCTTCGTGGGTTCTCACCTGGTCGAGCTTCCGACGCTCCAAGGCGGCCCAAGAGGCCCCCAGGACTCCCCCGAGAAGGCTCAAGTAACCCCCAAGAGAGCTCGAAGGCGTCCCAAGAGGGCTCCAAGACGGCCCAAGAGGCGCCCACGACTGCCCAAGAGGGACCCAAGACCGCCCCGAAAGGGCCCAATAGTGGAAACGCGACCCAGAATTAGAGCCTTCTGCCCCAAGTGGCCCTAAGCAAGCCTCCTTGCTTTCTGGAGTAGTTGCCACCCAGAATGCAGCGCTGGCACGCACGGTGGCAGGGTTGCCGGAGGCAGCTGTATTCCCGAGCGATGCCTCAAGAGGCACCTAACATTTCCCAAGGCCAAAGGGGGCCCATGAAACCGAAGGCCAAAATCACTCAACACACATTATGATTTCTGATGATTTTGAATATGTTGAGTTTCATGGGTCTCTCACCTCAAGATGATTCCAAGAGGGCTTAGGAGTACGCAACTAGATGCCAAAATAGTCAACTGAGGGCCGAAATATTCTCCCTGACTGTCCAGGACAGCCACAAGAGGGCCCCAAGCACGGGAGGGCCCAGGACAGCCCAAGAGGGTCCCAAGATGGCCGTAACCCAATGAAACTCCGAGAGACTCCCCAGACGGCCGAGAGGACCTCAAGACGGCCCAAGACGGCCCCAAGACGGTTCAAGGTGGCCACAAAACGGCACTAAGATAAGACGGCCCCCACTCCAAACGGCCCAGGCAGTCCCCATGAGAGCCCCTCAAGGAGCAGGAGCGGCAAAGAGCCGCACACTGCGGCCTTCGGTGCTCGCAGCGCCGCCCCACGGAGTGCTGCCGCCGACACGGTGGCGAGACCTGTCGCATGCAGACGGATCAGGATCAACTCCCCAGGCTGTGGTTGGTCTGCTCTTCTGGCGCTCCGTCACCACGGCGGCGCCATGGATCTCGTAGCAGGGGCTTGTGGCGGCACCGCTGGTCACGACCCTGCGCAGAAGGCGCCCGTGCACCCCCACCGTGCCTGGTCAGGGCCGCCCTGGACCCTGCAAGCCTGGCCAAACATGAGCAGAAGGCTTTCGATGTCGGTACGTGCGTGGTCAGCACACCCCCTCTCTCGGCATGGAAGGGCGCGCTTTTGACAAGCACCCGACGATCCCCGCGACATTCCACACCCTTCATGCACCCGACCGACGAAGCATCGACCCTCTGGGCACAAGAGCCCGGGGTGGCCCTGCCCAGGCGAATGTGTGGTGGCGCACCGGTGCCCCCGTGCTAGGGCGGCGAAATCTACATACACATGCGCTGCCTCCTGGCCAGGCCCAACCTGCACCCAGCAGCGGTGTCTACGCCACGCCCTCCTGGCCCAGCCCAGAGGGCGGAGAACTTGCACGGCTCCTGGGCTCAGCATGGGCCCGGCCAGGGAGCAGCGGATGTGTGTGCAGGCCTCGCCGCCCGACGTGCGCAGGGCCTGCACGGCTCCGCCTCCGCCGCGTCCGCCTGCCGCGGCAGATGGCCGTACGCCACCTGCGCGGCGCCCACGCCCACCGCGACGGCGAGCAGCAGCAGGCCTAGGAGAAGAAACGAAAACACATTAACATAAACTTTTGGCGCTCCGCGCGGATTTCTTGGATCCGCGCCATACCCCCCTCCCTGGCGCCGCGGAGCGCGCCGGGGGCAGCGCCGGAGGCGCCGCCCGGGGGACCCAACGCGGATCCAAGAGATCCGCGTGGAGCGCCAAACATTTATGTTCATGGCGTTTTTCTTTTTCTTGATGGGCCTGCTTTCGACCACCACCACCACCACCACTACCACCACCACCAGAAGTTGGAGGGGGGGGAGTCCTCCTCCTCCTCCTCCTCCTCCTCCTCCTCCTCCTCCTCCCTCCTCCCTCCTCCTCTCCCTCCTCCCTCCTCCCTCCTCCCCTCCCTCCCCCTCCTCCCCTCCTCCCTCCTCCTCCTCCTCCTCCTCCTCCTCCTCCTCCTCCTCCTCCTCCTCCTCCTCCTCCCCCTCCTCCTCCTCCTCCCCCTCCTCCTCTTCTTCACCCCTCCAACCTATGGTAGTGGTGGTGGAAAACAGGCCCATCACTTTTTCTTCTTCTTCTTCGAAGGCCGTGCCGCAACGCGCACGCCTTCGCGGGGGGCACCCGCAGCGGCCCCGCGAGCACGCCCACCGCCGCCGACGGACCGAGGCCAGGACGTCGGAGCGTGCTCCGCCGCCCGGGGAGCCGGTGGCCCCAGAGGCGGCCCCAGCGAGGCACTGGGGGTCGGCGTGGAGGAGGAGGCGGAGGAGGAGGAGGAGGAGGAAGAGGGAGGAGGGAGGAGGGAGGAGGATTTTTTGACATCCACGCTCAAGGACCCCAAGTCAATGAGGAAGGTGATGAAGGAGTAGCCGAAATCGAAGAAGACGGAAAAGGCCCAGAGAAAACGGCAACTCCCAGCATCTGATGAAGTACACCTCCATGCCGAACACTGACAGAATAAACCAGAAATGAGGAGCAACACAATAACGCCGTAGATCTCGTCGGACAGCTGCACGCCATACAGCCCGCACCTGATGAGGCCGAACCAGGAAAATGAACCCCGCACGAGAAAACAACAATGCCATACGACGCAAAATGCCAATACCCAGAACCAGCAGATGCCGACAATGACGAACACGAACATGAGGGTACCAGAAGCCATCTCAGGAGAAGAGGCGGCCCTCTCCAGGGTCGGGCGGCAGGTCTCGCGGAACCCACTGCACTGGAACGGGGCCTCCGACGAAGACCTCGTCCCCTGAATAGTCGTACCCTCCCCTGGCGGAGTTGGGAGATTCCGAAATCGGAGCTGATGACAACCGCAAGCCGCCGTCAAGGCGCCGACGCCTGCGCACAAAGGAGCGGGACGCGGCACCCAAAGCCTCCCAAGAGCGCAGCTGCTCCTCGACCACGGAGATGTGCTCAACATCCATGTCCAAAGAGACCTCCACCGCGGTGGCATTGTCACCAAGGCCATCTTCACCACAAGGATCAGGAACGACTGCATCTTTGAAATCACCACGACACAAACTGACTCCGTCAAGAAGCCCATGATGAGCGGCAGCTCCAGGCACAAAGGGCGCCGCACATACCCGAAGTGCAGAAAAGGAAGCCGCCACAACACATGGGGGCCTGGCTCCCAAGCGAGGCCCACGTTGCGCAGAGTTGAGCTCGGCAGGCGAGGCGGTGACGATGTCGATCCCCTCGGCAACCGAATGCAGGGCAACGTTCCGTCGAAGGACATCAGTGCGCTCCACAGGCTCGTCCAAGAGCAGTGCCTCCAGCGCAGGCGCCGCGGCCGCCAGCCGAGGACCCAGCTGAGGGCACCTGTCCGAACCCAGGGAGTAGGCCAGGTCGTAGTACTTCTTTTTCCAGCCCTCAGCTTCAGCGCGGAAGTGATGGACCGCTCGCTCAGCAGAAGCAGCGGTGGCCTTCCGGGCAGACCGGCGAGCAGCTGAGGAGGAAGCCTTGCCGCCATCGAGAGCAGCATCCCGCGCCATCCGCCGCGCGCTGGAGCGAAGGGCCGCCGATAGGCTTTCGCCAGAAGCGGGCCCTTGAACCATCCGCGCGGGAGCTGGCTTGAGCCAAAATGGCTACGGACGGAGGAGGGAGGAGGAGGGAGGAGGGAGGAGGGAGGAGGGAGAAGGGAGGAGGGGGAGGAGGGAGGGGAGGAGGGAGGAGGAGGAGGAGGTAGGAGAGGAGGAGGAGAAGGAGGAGGGAGGAGGAGAGGAGAGGAGGAGGAGAGGGAGGCAGGAGGGGAGGAGGGAGGAGGAGGAGGAGGAGGAGGAGGAGGAAGATTTTGACATCCACTACTGCCAAGCCACACTCTCTGGGGGGACGGCGCCTCCCCCCAGAGGAGGGGGCAGGGCTGGGTGGCGCCTCCTGCCACTTTCGCCACCAGCCCTACCCCACCGCTGACGTCACGGCAACTGCGGGGGGACTCACGCCGAGACGGCTGCCAGTCCCGCAGTGCCGTGGAAACAGCGGGAAAAAACTAACGCCACGGCGCGGGCTCCACACGAAGCTCGTATTTCGACGGATGCCGACCCTTACAAATAGCATTGAAAGTCTCGGTCTTCTTACGCGTCGGTGGCTGACATCGCTGAGCTAAGCCCCGAATATAACCCAGCGAGCCGTAGGAATGACACCTAAGACAGACAGTCAGGAAGGAGCCATCAGAAACGAGCAGCGATATGGCATGGTGCCCGAGCGCTCTCAGGGATGGGCCGTCCAGCTTCGATTCATTCGAGCAAGAACCTGGCGGCGGTATCGAGCGTCCTTTGCGCACGATCAAACAGTGCTGGCAACGCCAGAAAGCAAATCCGAAATGCCCCTCGCGCTTCTCCCACGCCCAAGCATGGGGCCGCGAGGGAGGAGCAGGTTCGACGGGAGGGCGCTCCCAGTAGCAGTCGGTCAAATCCAACGGCGGCCACGCTGGCAGCAGCTTCGCTGCGAGCTTGCAGACCGCCTTGGCTCTCTTAATTTGCCATTGCAGCCGGCTCTCCTCGGCCTCCGACGGACGGGGGTGGAGTCCAGCACCCTGCTTGGCGGCGCGATCCGCCAGGTCATTCCCGAGGCGCCTCCAGCGCTCCAGGGAGGATATGCCCGCTTCGTGCGGGTCTTTGTGGGCATCGACTTTGACGACCGACTGGACCGACGACACCCCAAGACGATACATCATCATCAGCCCCGCGAACGGGCGGCGATAGCTCAGCTGCGAACTCTTGTCCCCAGCACAAGCAGAGACCACGTTCAAGCAGTCGCTATAAAAATGTGACAGGCGAGGCTGCTCCTGCCCAGGATGTCGGTCCTCGCCGATCTCGGCGACGGGCCCTTGGCTCGCGTCACTCATGACCTCCACTCCGCCGCGGGCCAGGGCAGCGAATTCGGCACACTGGGAGGTCTGGAGGAAAGGGGCGTGGATAGGCCCATAGATGTGGCACACCCTGTCACCCGAAGAGTCGACCTTAACGAGCCCATATCCAGCGCGCGAGAGCTCGGCAATCTCATGACGGAAGCAGCTACCGTCAAGGAAGATATCGCCATCAAAGGTGCCACCGTCCTGGGGAGGCTCAACCCATTCACATCTGGCCTGAAATTCACAATCCAAAAACTCCCGAGACGGCCGAGGGAAGACGTCTCCAGGATGCGGAAAGACACCCCTGGTGAAAAGCAGAGCAACTTCGGGGTCGGCCAGGTCCGCGTCAGCGGCTTCATCAATCAAACTCTGTGAAACGGTCTCCTCTCTCGTGGAGGCGACGGCAGGGCAGCGCCAGAGTCGATGGAAGGTCGAATCGCCAGTGAAACCGCAGAGCTCGCATCGATCCTCGAGACCGCGGTACCCGACCTT
Organism: Prorocentrum cordatum; assembly: GCA_963575745.1. Lineage (NCBI taxonomy): Eukaryota > Dinophyceae > Prorocentrales > Prorocentraceae > Prorocentrum > Prorocentrum cordatum. The sequence goes on from CAUYUJ010009781.1 coordinate 25,550, forward strand.
GATCGCCCGATCGCGAGTCCAGAGCGCTTCGCAAGTCAAGCTCCTGATCGATCCACGTTCCTGGGAGGTGACCCGCGACGATCGGAGGCGAGATCGGACGATGTCGAAACACAATCGATCGCAAGACAGGCCCTGCTTAGCCGAAGCCTCACGCTCCAGGGCACGCCGACAGGCCTGCTGCAACATTTTCTTCAGCATAGCTGGGGACACGCTCGTCAGCAATATCGTCTCCCCGAAATCGTTCACGATCGTGACGAAATCTGACATAGACCACTTGATGCGAATAAGGGAAAGACGCATGGCGCCAATGGGTCCCCCGACGTCGCGCCACCTAGATTCCGCCGCCGCGAACACGGTCTCCCAGCTGAGTCTCAACTGGTCCCAAGGGATCGTGTAGGGATAGGCACCCGTCTGGAGCGCCCATATTTCTTTGGCGTGCCTAACCACGGGGGCCACAGCCCCCACCCAAGTCGGGTCATCGTTCAGAAGGAGGGTGGCGGTCAGTGAACGCCCCCCCGCACCAGGTCTCAGAACGCGCCCCGCTTCACGACGGATCTTCGCCAACTCGAAGTCCGAAAGCCCATGGATCTCCGCCCCGTAGAGAACCCCAGGCAAAGTCCCAGAGACCCAAATACGCTTACAATACTTACCGAGGCTGCAACTCAGCTTGACGAGCTTCTTCTTTGTAGAAGCTTTCAGGCTGTCCACGCGGACCCTAAACTTGTGGCCTCTCCTGGCGGCTCGTCTGGGTCTCCCTGCAGCATCGTCGATCCCCAGGTTCACGGCACTGTCCGTGATCGGCCCAGCGAGGAGCCCCAGGAACTGACGAAGCTGCGAAGAGACCTCAGCAGAAGAGCAGACAAAAGAGGCCTTATCAGGCGCCACCTTGCATTTCATGTCCAAGGTGAGAGCGTCGCGCAGGCCCTGCGAGGCTTCCTTTAAATCATGCACGACCTGGGCCTTGGAGCCCACCGCAGACAGCCCGCTATCATCGATGTACTGGTCCAGCTGGACGCTAGGCCCGAGCTTCAAGGAGTCAAGAGGGGTGATCATGTAGACCTTGACCCATGTCGTGGCTAACGAACAACCCGCGATAACCCCTCGAGCCGCCATCAGCGGGCCCGAGACGCACCCAGCCATGCAAATAAACCGGGCCCCATCGGTAGGCCGCGATCGAGAGACGATATAAGGCCACAGGGACCCCGTGTTGCACGCAACGCTGCTCCAAAAGCCCGAGGTCGATGGTTTCGTAAAACTTGGACAAGTCCCAAAGAATCGTGGCCGCCACCAAACCACGACGATAGGAGCATTCAGCCCTGACTCCTTGACGCCACGCGACGTCACTGGCCGAAGCAAAAGACTGGCCAGCGAAATAAGCTCGAGGATGCTCCAATTCCCACTGCTGTGCTATCACCCTTCTCGCTTTCCCCCACAATCTGTACATGCTGCAGAACAGGCCAATCGGCCTCCAGCCGCCGTGCGGCTTCATGATGAGCGCCAGCTGAACCAGCTGGATCTGGAAGGGGAGTGAGGAGGTCATTTCCATGATGGCCAGCATTAGGCCCACGACGTACAAGCAATCGTCGGTCATCCAGGAGTAGTGTTTCATGTGGAAACCGTCGAGCCCAGAAGCAGTCCTGGGGGAGTACCTGGAGGAGATCATCCAGAGAAATTCGGGTTGCAAGAAAGGGAGGGGGCTACAAATACCTTTCGAACCTTCATCGAGCGCGGGGGCCCCCGTCGACTTGGCACCCCATAATTCAGCATAGAGCGAAGACTGAGACTCCAGCAGAGAAAGAGGGTCAGAGAGCACAACCCCAGCCGAGCTGAGGGTCGTGGTAGGCTTCCAGCCCGCAGCAGGCTTGCGAGCGAGGTGAGCGTTCCTTCCTCCCTTTTCAATGTTGGTCAACAGCCATTCCTTCCAACTTTTCCCTCCCTGAGTCCTGGCATCCGACTGCTCGTGGACTATGGAGGCATCCAGCTCGCCAAGGATGTGCGACAGGTGCTCCTGATGAGCTTCATCCTCCACGCAGAGCCGACCACCTGGAGCCGCGACGATCGACACGAACGAGTGAATGGACTTGACGAGCGCCTGATACCTATCCAGATCGCTCGCGAACTCAAAGGGAATCTCCAGCAGCATCTGGCTCTTCTGGCCACACGCCTGCGAACTGCGAGGGAGTACGTGCCAGTGCCTAAAGGTGTGGGACAACCACTGGATGGCGAACAGACGCGGGTGGCGGCCCTTGGAAGAGCCGCTCTTGAAGACAGGCTGCCAGACTAACTTGGGGCCCTTACTCCTGGCCCCGTAGTACGGGAGGGTGATATGTGCAGCATCAGCGATTTCACGCTCCGCCAGACGAGCCCAGCGCCCGTGAACCCTACTCAACTCTTGGGTAGCCTGACCGACGGGTTCCCCTGGGACCAAAGAATCGAGAAGGGCACTCGCCTGCCCCTGGAGCCGCCCCCAGTGGGGTGGCCGTTTAGAGGGCCCGATAGGCCGCTGGGCAGGGATGGGAGGAGGTTTGTAAAATCCCAAAGCCTGCATCTTACAAGCACGAGGGTACAGAACGATTTCGACAGGTGAGTGAGGAGCGAGCTGCGAGGTGGCAACCACGTCGACCGACTGAAGAACCTTCGAGACCCCACTCGTCGCGACGAAATAGTCGAGCATTTTGATGCCCCCCGTGGTGAGGCAGGTCCCCTCGCCCTGGGGGATGATCAGGTTCCCATGGAGGCGTTCAGTGAACCCGCTGTCCTGGACGAGGTCGGGCGACATGTTGAAATCAGCCGCGACCAAACATTCACTAGCATACACCTCTGCTGCCGACCCAACCTTCCCCAAGATGTCAAGATTTCGGTCCGTCAGCCCCTCGGAGTGATGCATGTACACCGAGGCGAACAGGATGGGCTGGTCAAGCCCTCCAGGGAGATGAACCAGACCCGCAATGGCCCTACTTGGGACCAATTCCGACCCCTGAGGGAGGTCGTGAAGGCCTAGGAAGGATCGGCAGACTAAGGCGACACCACCTGAGCTTCCTTCGCCGACTCCAGGACGGGCTGGCGAGAAGAGGCCTTTACAGCCATGTCTGAGGCACCAATCTAAAGCCGAGCGACACGACTCATCACTACAGAGGTGGTGTTCTTGAACGGCCACGACATGGGCCGATGTGCGGGCGAGCCATTCTTTACATGGCCCCCAGGAGGTGGCATTACACGTCTGGAATCTGAAGGCAAGCTGGTCGGACTCGGGGACAGGGGGGCCAGACGACGGGCCAAAACTGGGTCCTGACATAGGCCCACGGGCGCCCAAACCAGGGCCGCACCCCAACGACGGATCCGAGGGACCAGGAGGTATCAAAAAACTTGGCGCCTCAGGTGACTTCAAATCTCCCCCCCACTTCGACCTAGGCAGTCGAGGTGGGGGGCTAAGATTGCTCAGGTGGTTGAAAGTCGGCTCCCAGCACCGTCTCGGCGCGGGCAAGCAAAGCAGAGGAGCGGGCGGCCGAGTCAGAATCAGAAACGCCAGCACTGGCCGAAGCTCCGGAGTGATCTTCAGGTTGAACGGCAGGAGAAGGTCCCGCCGCACGAGCTTCGTCATCCACATGACCACCACCAGGCATCGCCGCTCCCTCGGCCTTGCGACGCTTCGCCAGGCCCGAGACGTGCGACTTGTGCAGCTGCCTGGCCTCCTCGAGCTGCTTGGCCGCCGCCCCGAAGAGGTTCTGGGTGGTCTCGACAAGCCGCTTGCTGAGGTCCTCTGCACGAGCCGCCATTTGCTTGCGGTCCTCTTCGCCAAGCTCGTAGACTTCAGGGTCCACGTTGAAGAACGACTCCACACTGGTGGCGTCGAATAGCTGCTTCCCGTCCAGTAAGTCCTGGAGCGAAAGAGAAGCCGAAGAAGGTGGAGAGCTTGGTGGTGCAACCTCTGCTTGCAGCTGCGCAACGAGCTTCTTGTAGCGGTCATTCTCTTCGACCAACTGTTGACGAAGGGAGTGAATAGAATTCTTCTTATCAGCCAACCATGTTTGCCACTTCTCGAATTGCTCCAGCTCGTTGGACAGTTTCTTTTCCAAGGCCTTCCTGGCTCGGTCAGATTGATTCGCCTGCACTTGAATCGGTATAGGTGCCGAGCCAGCCTTCCTTTTGTCCAAGCGCTGCTGGAGCGCCGCGGCGTGTCCATGGTTGCCCATCTTCCTGTTGAGTGAGATGAGCTGGTGCATCTCGTCATCCGTGAGGTCAGCGTCGCGGATGACGCCCTGGCCTGCACCAGCTCCTGGTTGTCCTCCCCCTCCTTGTGGTCCCACAGGGCGAGGCTGAGGTGGAGGCGCCGATGGTGGGGCCTGCCCCGCTGCACCAGCACCGTTCGCCCATACACCGCCAGGTGGCTTGGGCGTGGAGACGTCGACCTCGGCACGCAAACTGTGACACTGCTTGCAGAACCAGAAACGTCCCATGTTTTTCCCGCAGCCGCATTTCCCGCAACGCCACATAGCGTTGTGAACAGACTGCCAAGGAGGAGGGCCGCGGGTCCCTGGCGGCTTGCGCGGCGGCGGGGCCATGGCTTCGACTGAATGCTTCCACGTTAGCTACCTTCCCGGGGGAAGGCGAGATCTCAAGCGCCTGCTGAAAGGCCCAGAAGCGAGCCCAAAAACTTGGGCCCAAGTGGCTTGAGAGGAGGAGGAGGAGGAGGAGGAGGAGGAGGAGGAGGAAGATTGAAAACGAATTGAAAAAATCAAGACGGATGTTTTGAGCTAATTTTCGTTTCTGGGGGTCCTCGCCAGGCCCCGGGGCTGGCAAAAAACGATTCAGGACGAAAAGCTGGTCCTGGGGAATCGGTCGAGACTTCCAGGGGCCCCGCATTTAAAAAATCACGACTTCGGATCTCTGGGTCTGGTGCGCGGCCTACGGGGAGCCGTGGGTGTGGGTGTGTGGGGGTGGGGGGGGTGGGGGTGGGGGGGGGGGGGGGGGGAGCAGACCAGACCCGCGCGCGCAAGGCGCCGCCATCGCACCGCGCTCGTCGATCGGGGGGCCCCAGCAGCGGGCACGCACCAGCAAAAAGCGTCACTCCTGCGTGCCGTCCACCGAAAGCGTCCACGCCCACCGCCTCGCCAGACCCGGGGGCACCTCGGCCCCCTTGCGCACCGGGAAGCGCGCGCACGACGCCCTGGCCTCGGAGGACAGGCAGCCCGCGCCCAGGGCGCCGACCCCAGCGAGCTTCACGGCGTACAGGGCGGCGTCCACGAGGGTCGCCGTGTTGAAGTGGGAGGGCACGCCCCGCCAGGCCTGGGGGCGCAGCAGGGCAGGTGCCCACCACCACCGCCGCCGAGCCTCCCTTTTGGCCCACGGCCCCGGGGCCGTGGGCCTTCTCTGGCGCACGCCGGCCCTCGACGGGGCAGGCCGGGAGGCCGTGCACGTATATCAGGCGGGGCGTGGCGGTGGTGGTGCATGCTGGCGTGTGCGCGCAGGTTCGTGCCGTGTGAGGACCTCGGGCCCTGACCCCCGACGCCGTGATTGTTTCACAGCGTCGACCCTCCAAGGCCTGGACCCCATCCCCGGGACCGGTTCTGCATCCTGCGTCGTTTTCTGACGGGACCGGGGCCCGGTAAGGGCTCCCGGAGGCCAGAAATAGTGAAAAAAACTCCCGCCGTGCTTTTTCACAACGCGCGTGGGTCCGGGGAGCTGGCCTCGGACACCGCGCGGATCGTTGATAACCTTGAGCGATCGGCGGCCTTCCGATCGCCAGCTCGTTGCCGATGCTGGGCCAACGGCGGCGCTCAACCCGGAACGTCCGCGGCTGGGTCGCCGCCGCGTCGGCACGACACGCACCTGCCGTATGTGGAAGGGGGGAACAAAATGCATAGAGTCGGCCCGTAGATGCATGAGGATGCGCGATAAGGATGCAAGGTCCTTGGACGCCTATGTCGAAGCTTCTGGAGCGGGGCGCGGCCGACGAAAGCGGCCAAGGATGGACCGAGGAGGCAAAGATGCAAGGGTAACCTTGGGAAGACTGCCCATCCTTACTATACTTGTTGTCTGTAAGCATAAACTTTCGGAACTCTGCGCTGATTTCTTAAATTTGTGCTGGCATCCCCCTCCACGGCGTGCGGAGCGCGCCAGGGGGGCCCAGCGCCGATCTAAGAAATCCGAGCGGAGCTTTTTGTACTATTCGAATGCTTTCCGCGGTGGCGGCCCCAGCGACACTCTATGCCCTGCGGGTGGATCGCGTGTCGCCCCGCTCCACGGGGGCGGGGAGCTGGGATGATGTGTTCCCATCGTCGTTAAGGACCACATCCCAGAAATAATTTCGAGCCCCCAGAAAGGTATCGAAACAATGTCGAACGAGTATCGCCTCCCAGGGCCCGACACGTAAAAACCCTCCAGTTTCGGTATCTTTCTTGGTGCTCGAAATTCTTTCTGGTGATCAAGGATCAAATAGAATGAAACATCGCAAGGCTGGGAAAGGCTCGGACGTTGACGCTTGGAGGCCCCGGAACTTTGGGATGGCGTGTCGCGCCGCAGAGAGGTGGGCCAGAGCTGGCGGCGCGGCGCGCCATGCAAAATCCTTTTTCCTCCTCTTCCTCCTCCTCCTCCTTTTCCTCCTCCTCCTCCTTTTCCTCCTCCTCCTCCTCCTCCTCTTCCTCCTCCTCCTCCTCCTCCTCTTCCTCCTCCTCCTCCTCGTCCTCCTC
>CAUYUJ010009782.1:0-5000 GCA_963575745.1 Prorocentrum cordatum
CTCCTCCTCCTCCTTCTCCGCCTCCTCCGCCTCCGCCTCCACCTCCTCCTCCTTCTCCTCCTCCTCCTCCTCCTCGTCCGCCTGCTCCTCCTCCTCGCCCTCCTCGTCCTCCTCGTCCTCCTCGTCCTCGTCCTCCTCCTCCTCGTCCTCGTCCTCGTCCTCCTCCTCCTCCTCCTCCTCCTCCTCCCCTGCTTCTCTTGTCACCCGGCAAGGTGTTCCGAGATGGTCCAGACTTTCTGGCACTGGCCTCGCCGAGACAAATGCACACGTCCCAGCGATGCCAGGGCGGCCCTCCAGGAGGGCGGGCGGCAGCGGGCGGCGGCCGTGCTGAAGACCCACGCGCGACGGCGTCGGCCCTCGGGTCGCTGATGCACCAGCTGGGCATCCTTGACCAGGATCCCTAAGGGCTGTAACGAGGCGTATGGCGCCCCCGATGCCAAACTGTGGGTGGACCAACACTCGTGCGCCCAACTCGGGGTTCTACGAGGGGGCCGCCCATCCTCGGTAAACGTGCGTCTCACGAGCCCCCTGAAAGTGTACCCCTGAGGTACCCCTGTTCTCTGAACGATCGAGACAACTGCGTTGAAGCTGAGCCGAAGTAAATCCAGGTAAATCTTACTGCATCAACATCGATCGAAGCAAATCCATGCATCCGCCACCGTGCCGCGAGGCGCAGGTTAAATAATTGCGGATGAGGGGCCCACAGCAAAACCAATGACCGCCCCAAGAGGGCCCAAAGACAACCTCCAAAGCCCAAGAGATGCTTCAGAGGCTCACGGAGGCCACCCAGAGGCCCCCACGAGGCCCCAGGAGGTCTCCCCAAGAGGCCGCTCAGGGGCCCCCAAGAGGCTCCCAGGACACCCCCGGGAGGCCCCAACAGGGCCTCACGAGAGGCTAAAGGGGCCTCCTCTTCGTCCTCCTCCTCCAACTGCGCCTCCGCCTCGTTTTCCTCCTCCCCCTTTTCCTCCTCCTGTCATCCTGTTTCAAATGTTCCCCCAAAAGGGTTTCACAACAGCCGGGGGGAGCACATGATCCAATAGCTCGGCCACACTTCGGCCCAACGTTTGGCCGCATGGGCGGTTCCATAAGGAAGGAGGCGGCGGTGATGCCTTCGATACCCCAGGAAAGCTTGAACAGATCGTGGGAACCCCTCGAGCAAAAACACTGTGGGGCGTTCGGTTCCTGCACCTGCGCGGGGTCGGAGCGCATCCACCGCTCCAAGTGCGCCGGCGAACCCACGAGCTCGGGCAGCTTTTCCATGTTGTCCATGCTGCCCGCCAGCTCGGGGAGATCGGCCATGCTGTCCGCGCTGCGCGGCTCGGAGGACTGCGCCAGGGGCGGAAGAGGCAAGCAGGGATGGGGGATAATCGCCAACGCATCGACAGCAAAAACACGGAGGTCTGTCGCTGTTTCCGGTCTGGGATGAGGTCCAGAACCCCAGGGACCCCGTAGTGAAGCAAACGCGACGGGCAATATGTGGCTGCAATTAGGTCGGACATGGCCTCCTACAGGAGGACTTTGGAAGAACCGTCGGGGCTTAGTGAACAACGACCAAACATACCCCGAAAATAATTACACAATCGTCCCCAGACAACTTTTCTACTACGTTGAAGTTCCATCCTCCTGTAGAAAAACACGCCCGACTTTCAGTTGGGGCCCAACCACAAGAACCCTTTCCACGAGAAACTCAACCCTGAGACCACAGGACGTCCATGGATTTCCAGCGAGGGAACGTCAAGCTTTCCATCGCAAAGCCATTGAAACCCAAGAATCAGAGGCAGCATCGTGGAATGGGGACTCCCCGCTGCTATGTCCCGGCGGAAAACCGCGGGTCACGCCCGGAGGCCGCGAGGAGGACATCCACTTCCACGCCCATATCCTCCTTGACGTCCACCACGTCATCCTCCCCCGTCCTCCGCAACAATCACCTGTTCGTGCACCTTCTCGAGCAACACCACCCTGGCATCCCCCTCCCCATCGTCCTCCTCCTGGCCATCCTGGTCTTCCTCCTCCTCCTCCTCCTCCTCCTCCTCGTCCTGCTGCTCCTCCTCCTCCTCCTCATCCTCCTCCTCGCCCTGCTGCTCCTCCTCCTCCTCCTGCCTTACCTCCTCCTCGTCCTCCCCCCTCTCCTCCTCCACCTGCCCCTGCACCAGATCATGAATAAGACGCGGCAAGCTGCATGAATAAGACGGCGCCGATGCACCTACATCCGCGGGCAGCTTGCGCGCGGGTGAACGCGCAATCGATCCCCGCGGCATCGCCCCCCCAACTTCAAACTAGCGGTGCAACGGACCGCTTCTGTCAAAGCCTCGTCACCCCCCTCGGGGGCGGTTAACCCACCCATCCCGCTAGCACACAGTGCAGGCCTTGGGTAAGGAATCTAGTGTCTGGAGCCCTGTGGCGATCCACTTGCGTGGAACGGGGGGGGGCAGAAATTGTCCGCCCCCGATCATTGTGAGCTCTCTACCGTTCCCTCCGTCTCCTCTCCCTTCTCCTACTTCCTCCTCCTTCCCGCCTCCCTCCTCCCTCCCCCCTCCCTCCCACCCTTCCTCCGCCTCAGATCCCCTGGAGGAGGACGGCAGAATAGCGGTGCGGTTGCGGTTGCGCGCCCGCGGGCGGGTTGAAACGTGTCGCCCAGTTGCGGTTGCGGTTGCGCGCCCGCGGGCGGGGTGAACTGTGGCGCTCAGTTGCGGTTGCGCGCCCGCGGGCGGGTTGAAATGTGTCGCCCAGTTGTGGTTGCGGTTGCGCGCCCGCGGGCGGGTTGAAATGTGGCGCCCAGGTGCGGTTGCGGTTGCGCGCCCCCGGCGGGTCGAAATGTGTCGCGTAGTTGTGGTTGCGCGCCCGCGGGCGGGTTGAAATGCGTCGCAAAGGTGCGATTGCGGTTACGCGCCCGCGGGCGGATTGAAATGTGTCGCCCAATAGCGGTTGCTGTTGCGCGCCCGCGGGCGAGTCGGAATGTGTCGCCCAATTGCGGTTGCGGTTGCGCGCCCGCGGGCGGATTGAAATGTGCGGTTGCGGTTGCGCGCCCGCGGGCGGATTGAAATGTGTCGCCCAGTTGCGCTTGCGCGCCCGCGGGCGGGTCGAAATGTGCCGCGTAGTTGCGGTTGCGGTTGCGCGCCCGCGGGCGGATTGAAATGTGTCGCCCAATTGCGGTTGCGCGCCCCGCGGGCAGGGTGAAATATGTCGCCCAATTGCGGTCCCGGTTGCGTTGCGCGCCCGCGGGCGGATTGGAATGTGTCGCCCAATTGCGGTTGCGGTTGCGCGCCCGCGGGCGGGTCGAAATGTGGCGCCCAGTTGCGGTTGCGTTGCGCGCCCGGGGGGATTGAAATGTGTCGCCCAGTTGCGGTTGCGCGCCCGCGGGCGGGTCGAAATGTGCGCCCAGGTTCGGTTGCGGTTGCGCGCCCGCGGGCGGGTTGAAATGTGTCGCCCAGTTGCGGTTGCGGTTGCGCGCCCGCGGGCGGGTTGAAATGTGTCGCCCAGTAGCGGTTGCGGTTGCGCGCCCGCGGGCGGGTTGAAATGTGTCGCCCAGTTGCGGTTGTGCGCCCGCGGGCGGGTCGAAATGTGTCGCCCAGTTGCGGTTGCGGTTGCGCGCCCGCGGGCGGGTTGAAATGTGTCGCCCATTTGCGGTTGCGGTTGCGCGCCCGCGGACGGGTCGAAATGTGTCGCCCAGTTGCGGTTACGCGCCCGCGGGCGGTTTGAAATGTGTTGTTCAAGGTGCCCTCCTGACGTTCAGTCAGTCGATCAAACAATCAGTCAGTCAGTCGGTCAGTCACCGGCGCGCACGGAATTTCACCCGGCTCCGCCAAGAAAACACAGGGCACCCTGGAGGCAAGCAGGGTGGTTCTTGGTATCGGCCCCCACTGCAAAGCTCCTGCCACGCTCTGGAGGGCCTCGGGACCGTCACGCAAAAACGCCTCAGGATTGCGAACCCGCCCCAGGGGGGAACGGGTCGAGACATCCAAGGGCCCCCGCTGCCACAGATGCCACGACGCCGGGGGCCTCCTCCTCCTCCTCCTCCTCCTCCTCCTCCTCCTCCTCCTCCTCCTGGGGGGTCTGGGGAGGAGGCGAGGATGGAGCGAGGAGGGAGGAGGATCGCCAGGATGAGGAAGGGAGCAGTAGCCGGTTCACCCAGCTTCGCGCAGCGCGCTCCGCGGTGCGGAGCGCGCGATGGTCTTCGCGCCCTCGGCCCCCCCAAGACGAGGACGGCCGCTCTGCCCGAGGCTGCGGCGAGCGGAGTGCGAGGGTCTTCGCGGCGCCCCCGCAGGGGACCTTGGACAAGGTGGCACTGGCTCAACTTGGCTCAACTGCATGCGTGCTCAACTGGAGGAGGAGGAGGAGGAGGAGGAGGAGGAGGAGGAGGAGGAGGAGGAGGGAGGAGAAGGGGGAGGGAGGAGGAGGAGGAGGCGGAGGAGGGCAGGACGCTGGGGTGGTAAGGGGAGAAATGGGGCGCCGAACCCATCAGCATGCAACATATTTCGATCCCCCGCTCGCCCTCCCCGAGAAGCGAGGATGAGGGGTCGGTCGGCCGGGCTCGGCCCTGCAGCACTCTGCGCGCCGTCCTGCTGAGGGCCATCATCCCGAGAGCCTGTGCTGACCGCTACCCTCCCTGCTCAAGCCTGAGTTCTAGGCGGCCCGACGAAGAGAGACGAGAGGGCGGCGGGAGGATGGAGGGGGGGAGGAGGGACAAATAGGAATTACATTACGCTGGGGCGTCCTACATCCTATGTGGACAAGACGCCCGAATGGGGGCAAGCGAACATGAACTTAGACCTGGACGGCGCGACCCTGACACTGGCCCCTACGCAGTTGGACAAGCGGCAGCGCCACATGGCGCAGGCGATCCGTCACGTGTGGATGCGGAAGGGCCTGGACTCCGACCCCGACTTCCACCTGTACAACAAGTGCGGCATCCAGCTCGGGGCGAAGAGCCGTTGTGGGGCGGTTTCGCGGGAGGGGGGCGTTTCTCCCTGAGGCTGTGGACGCCCAGGCACAAAATGGTG
>CAUYUJ010009782.1:10000-15000 GCA_963575745.1 Prorocentrum cordatum
ACCCCCAAGTTCTCCGAGCGGCGCGTCCAGCCGCGGCGCCGAGCGGGCTCTTGTCGAAGGCCGAGACCACCAGGGCCTTCGATCTCGCCCTCCTACACGATCTGCACACGCCGAGTTCTTCCCCGCCGAGCTCCCGGGCTCCCCGGCCGGCCAAACGATGTGTTGCACACGTCGATCCCCTCTTCGGAGGCCTCCCAGAGGAGGAGGAGGAGGAGGAGGAGGGGCAGTAGGAGGAGGAGGACATCAAGACCAGCGAGGAGAAGGACGAGGAGGACAAACATAGGGATAGGGATATGTTTCAAACTGGTAACAGGACTCCCTCTAGCGAAATGTGTTTCGTGGAAACGATCTCGGGCCCCAACCTGGCGGGAGAAAGCCCAGAACGTGGCGCTTGAGTTGGCAGGGCCGACCTCCAGAGCAAAACCTTGGCTGCTCGACGTGCCCCTTGTCGAGGCCTGCCGCAGCGGCCAACGCCGCCGCGAACATCGCGGCCAACGCGCTGCGTTGCGCGCCCTCGCCGGCCTTCGACGGCGACGACGCTCGAGGCTCGATGATCTGGGCTCGGGGCTCGGGGCTCGAGGCTCGAGGATCGAGCAGTGAAGGTTTTGATCGGCCTCGGCTGCAGAGACCTGCCCTCTGAAAAGAGCCTCTCTTGGAGGCCAGCGGCCCCTTCGACGGAAGATCCCCGGCAGGGGACGCTGGTGCCCTCGGCACGCGACCTGTCGTCGGTCGTAGATCGTCGGTCGTCAACCGTCGGTCGTCGTCGTCGTGGTCGTCGTCGTCGTGGTCGTTCGTCGTCGTAGTCTTCGTCGTCGTCGTCGCCATCGTTGTCGTCGACCTTGTCGTCGTCGTCATTGGCGTCGTCAACGTCCGTCGTCGTCGTCCGTCGTCGTCGTCGTCGACGTCAGTCGTCGTCGTACGTCGTATGACGTTGTCCTTGCCGTCGTCGTCGTAGTCGTCGTTCGTCGTCGTCGTCGCCACGGTCCTCGCCGTCGTCGTCGTCGTCGTCGTCGTCGTCGTCGTCGTCGTCGTCCTTCGTCGTCGTCGTCGTCGCCGTCGTCGTCGTCGTCGTCAGTCGTCGTCGTCGACGTCGTTGTCGTCGTTCGTCTTCGTCGTCGTCCGTCGTCGTCGTCGTTGTCGTGTGTCGTCGTCGTCGACGTCATTGTCGTGGTCGCCCAGTTCGTCGTCGTTGTCGTCCTTCGTCGTCATCGTCGTCGTCGCCGTCGTCGTCACCATCGTCGTCGTCCTCGTCATCGTCGTCGTCGTCGTAGGTCGTCGGCCTCGTCGTAGGTCGGAGGTCGTCATCGTCGGCGTCTTAGGTCGTCGTCGTCCGTCGTCGTCGTCGTCGTCGGTCGTCTGTGTCGTCGTCGTCGTCGCCGTCGCACGTCGTCGTCGTCGGACGTCGTCGTCGTCGTCCTCGCCCGTCGTCGTCAACGTCCGTCGTCGTCGTCGTCGTCGTCGTCGTCGTCGTTGTCGTCGTCGTCGTCGAACGTCATCGTCGGCGACGTCGTCGTCGTCGTAGGTCGTCGTCGACGTCGTCCTCGTCATTGTCTAGGTCGTCGTCGTCGTCGTCGTCGTCCGTCGTCGTCGTCGTCGTCGTCAGTCGTCGTCGTCGTCCGTCGTCGACGTCGTCGTCGCCGTAGAACGTCGTCGTCGTCTTAGGTCGTCGTCGTCGTCGTCGTCCGTCGTCGTCGTCGTCGTCGTCGCCGTCGACGTCGTCGTCGTCGTCGTCGTCCTTGTGTTGATGACTCTTGGGTTTTTACTGGTCCTCCTCCTCCTCCTCCTCCTCCTGGGTGGAGGAGGAGGCCACCGACGGACCAGCAGAGCCACCACGCAGAGCCTCCTCCTGCGGCCAGGCCGCAGGGGAGGCCTCGTCGGGGGACACAGCGTGTGTCCTTCGTCGGAGGGAACCGCCACGCGCTCGGCCGAGGGGCACGCCTCCTCCTCCTTCTCCTCCTCCTCCTCCTCCTCGTCCCCGCTACTGCAGCCCCCATCCCTCGGAGGCGGCCCGGGGCGCCGGGCGAGCAGGCGAGCGGCTCGCAGAGGACTGAGGCCACCGCGTCCTGTGCGGCCCGCCCCCGCCGCCGAAAACGCCTGGCCGCCGCCGCCGCTGGTCGTTCAGTGTCATGGTCGTCTGCCCTCGCCGTCGTCGGCGTTGCCGCCATCGTCGTCGCCCGTCGTCGGCGGCGCCTTCGCCGCCGACTCTTCTCCGTCGCCCGCCGCCCTCGCCGAGCCCCTGCGCCCCCACATGCGGCCAGGGTGACCCTCATTTTTTTACCAGCGTTCTCCATGGAGATTTCCAGGACCACCGTGGCCACCAACCTGGAGCTTCACGTGACCTTCGTGCCGCCCGCCATGTCGGGGCCACACCACCCGCCGAAGTCGTTCGTCACCGGTCGTCGCCCTCGCCGTCGCTTTGGTCGTCCGTTGCTCGCCGTCGTGGCCGAAGCGTGGCCGTCGCGGTCGCCGCGGCGGCCGATCCCTCGCGGCCGAGGCGTGGCCGCCGCGGTCGCCGCAGCAGCCACCGAGCTCCGGGCGGCCCGCAGAGACCCCCGGCCGAGGAAAGGCGACCCGAAGCCGTCCTGCAATTACACTGAGGGCCCACCCGAGCACCGACGGAAACGAATCGCGGGATCGACGACGACGACGACAAAGAACGACGACGACGACGCGGACCCCGACGACGACCGGAAATGTCACATGACCGACGAAAACGAACGGGTTTTGCGCGATTTGGCATGGCGAACTTACGCGGAAGCCCACGCGGGCTGCCAGCGCTGAGCGCTACTGTTGAAAACGAAGGCGCCCACGCGCGACCGTACGCGGGCAGCTTACGCGCGAATGCCGGCGCAGTCGAAGTTTTTTTTTCCGTCGGTCACTTTGGGTTGCGCGGAGGAGTTGGGGGCCAAGACAAGGAATGATTGCGCATCATGCCCGAGGCATGTGCGCAGCCCCTGCTGACGGCCAGTGGGCGTCTGGAGAGGGGGCCGTGAAACCGAGGCGATAGCATTGGAGGCCTCCTAGATAGGGTCGCAGTAATCGGTGTCGGAGAATCGCGCCGCATCGCTGGTGCATCGGCGATGCATTGGCAATGCGCTGGCGTTGCGTCGTCAGCGTGGGCGATGCATCGGCGGCGTCGGCGTAAAGGAAATCGGGCAGCACATCAAGTCTCATCGGCGATGCACCGGCGATGCGGCGCGATTTTCCGACCCTATTCACTCCGACCCTATCCACGAGGCCCAGAACCATGGCTCCGACCACGATGCCCGCGCAGCCCTGGTCCTCACCCGCATCTTAAGCGCCAGCGACAAATGTCTCCTTCTTTTCGGTCATCAGTGGAGCCGGCCGACCTTCGAGCGCCAAGACCGTCGGAGGATCGACCCAACAGGCCGAAACACTGGCGAGGACAGACCCCGGGAAGGACGTTCTGGACGGCGGGGGATTCTGGGGTGGCGGTCTGGGGCCCGTGCCTCGGCAGCAGTTTGCACTCTCGCCTCGGCGCCGCGTACACTGTTTTTCAAACATGACTTTCTCGCCTCGGCACGGAGCACATTTTCGGCAGCATCCTCATCGCGATTGGAATTGCGGAGGTCGGCAAAGCCTGCGCGACGCGTCCACCGTCTCCAAGGTCGGTACGGCCTGCGCGCAGCGCCCGCCGTCTCCAAGGACTCCTTGGTACACCATCCTTCACATCACCACTACTATAGGTACGAAAGGGAAGAGAAGGATTGGAGGAGGAGGAGGAGGAGGAGGAGGAGGAGGAAGAGGAGGAGGAGAAGGAGGAGGAGGAGAGGGAGGAGGACAAGGAGGGGGAGAGAGAGGAGGAGGACGTCCCAAACCCCCCATCCCCCCACGTCCTACTTGTGGTAGCGGCGGTGAGAAATAGGCTCATTAATCTGAATGTGCATCGACGAAGTCGTCTGCCAAAAGGCAACGCGAGCGTCGACGACCGCAACGTCCTCCTCATCCTCCCGATCCTCGATCCTTGCTGAACGACGCTGTCGTCCTCAATATTACACGCCTGCTCGCTCCAGCTCGTAATTCATGCGCCCGTCGCACCTAGGGGTGGCAAGGGCTTGCCACGACCTGAACAGCTGTTGCCTGCCTTCACGGCGAACTCGGCTTCGAGCAGGTGTCGCTCCTGTTCCTGTGCCTCGCCTCCAGCCAGTGGAGTCAAGTGCCACTCGACTCGACTCGCTTCGCGGTTCGTTTTGCCTCTAGCGCACGGGCACCAATGCCGAGCGAGTGAAAAAATAACGAGCTGCAAAAACATGAACATTCGAAAGTCCGCGCGGTGAGGCGTTATGTGACGGTCCCCATGGCACTGGGAGGGCCCCTGAAGACCAAAAGCGAGAAATCACCTCTGGACCCCTTTTCCCTCAAGACTCGTCTTTCATGGCAAGCGAAAGGATCCGGCGGACGGCGCCGACCTGGCCCCCCCGCGCCAGGACACCGCTGCTATTCACGGTTACTAAACTTTTGAATCTCAGCTTTGAGAGAAAGAAGAAGAATAATAAGAAGATTCTGGAAAATAACAAAACAACTAACTGAACATGTTTCGACTCATTGTAGCTTTCACGGGCGCGCCAATGTCCTGAGTTGCCCATGTCTCCGTTCTAGGGGGCTTTGAGCCGACAGGACCGAAACTCGGGGGTGGACAGAAACACCTTTAGCAAAACGCCTTTTAGTGAAAATTGTCAGAGGCACTAAACGCGCGCACCTCACCGCATTCCGAATGCACCCTAGCAGGGTAGCTCACCGACGTCAAAAAAACGATCTAATGCGGCGAAGAGCGCGTCGACTCGCGAAGCCGACTTGGGACTGCACCATCACACTCGAATGCCAGCGTCGATAACAAATATCCGGTGCCAGGATCGTTTTGGGGGGTCTGAACTGGTTGGGGACCCAATGGATCGGTCAGAAAGGAGAGTGAGGCCAAATCCGTTCAAAATCGGTCCCCAAACCCCTCCCAAAGCCATGTGGTGCAACTCTTCACTCCG
>CAUYUJ010009782.1:20000-32223 GCA_963575745.1 Prorocentrum cordatum
AAAAAGGGAAGGCTGTGATGGGACAAGAGGGGGGCAAAACAATTAAACAAGGGGGTGCAGAGGGGGAAGGGGAAGAGGAGAGAGGGCACGATAAACCTCTGGAGTCCCCCAACAACTAGAGCCTGCTGGAAACAATGGTGAGAAATAACAACAACAACAACAACAACATGCTTCGGCCCTTTAGTGCGATGCTTGCCCTAGCCAGCTCAATTCCCTGGTTGGCGCGGGCCTTGACACCTGCGAACGCCCTTCGCAACGCCGCCAGAGGCGTGGGGGTAGCACGCCAGGACGAGCCGCTCGATAGTGACCAAGAGAGCAGTATCAATTTTGTCGTCGCCATCGTCGTGTCGTGACCAGATGAGACGGGAGCAGGATGATTAGGGGGCAACAAAAGGAGGAGGAGGAGGAGACGGGAGGAGGGAGGGATGATGACGACGGGGAGCGGGCCAGGAACGCGTGGGCCGCGCCGGCCGCCTGCGCCGCCGATGACGACCGCGGCAAGGACCACGACCAGGACGACGGCGGGGACAACGACAATGACCACAACGGGGAGGACAACGACAACAACAACGACGACGGCGAAGACGACGGCAACGGCGAAGATGACGACGACGACGACGACGAGGACGAGGACGTGGACGGCGACGACGGCAGCGTCGACGACGGCAGCGGCGACGGCGGCAGCGGCAACGGCGGCAACGACAGGCCCCCTCGACGCAGCCTGGGGCACGTCGCGGCCAGAACTTCCGGCAGGGGGAGGGGGGAACAGGCCTGGCGATGAGAGGCATCCAGGAAGCCCTGGGACGCCCAGCACCGCACGACACGAGACAGCTACAGCGTGCCAGAGTCAGGAAAGGTGGGCGCGGAACGAGGAGCGCCTCGGGCCACGGCGAAGCCCCGGCCACGAAGGGGCTCACCGACCAGGATCGACGGAACCGCCGGGAGGCCAGATCTCTGCCTGAGACCATCCCCGGGTCTTGTGCTTTCTTTTGAGAGCCCTGCGCCCGGATCTCCCCGCTGGACGGGCCCCCCGCGCCCGCGACCGCTGGCGCCGCCAGTGGAAGAGTCTCTTGCTGGCCATCGCTCGGACGTTCATTCCCTGTGTTTTTTGTCGGTTTCGTGCGTGGCTTTTTCGCCAAATGATCAAGGATGCTCCTCGATGGTCCCCACCGAGGAAAAAATGCACATGTCCGAGCGATGCCAAGCTTGAACCTGGGTCCTCGATCCTCGTCTTCGTCAATCGTCGTCGGTGGCTGCGGCGGCTAGGCGGGCGCGTACCCGCGCCCGCTGCTCGCACCTGCTCGCCGCGGCGACTGCCGCGCTGTAGGCGACCGAGTTCAGGACCACGCTCCTACGGGGGCTCTGCGGTGGCTCGGCGCCGCCACGGCCCTGGCCGCGTTCGTCGTCGTTGTCTTCGTCGTCGTCGTCGTCGGCGTCGGCGTCGACGTCGGCGTCGGCGTCCTCGGCATCGTGGTCGTCGTGGCTACTGGCGCCGCCATCATCCTCGGCACAAGCGGTGGCGGCCGTCGCCATGCGAAGGGGGCGGGAGAGTGGGTGGAAGGGAGAGGACAACTCGGGTACGCGCAAGCATGGATCGGAGATCTGTGAATCTGGCGAAGACTCACGGATCGGGGCGAAACATGGCGCCAACACTGCCTGATTTGGCGACGGAGCAGGCCGATTCGGTGCGGACTCGGGACCTGTCGCTAGACCACGCGTCTTGATCCATGTGTGCAGTTCCTTGACCTTGCAATCTTGTTGTTGTCATCGCCCCTTTGGGGGTCGAATCCTGCTCCGGCAACCAAGATTCGACGATTGCTCCAGAACCGTGGTGCTGATGCCCCGATCCGCTTCCCGTGGGCCACGCTCACAGGCTCGGGAGCCATACCATCACGGAGGAGGGGGGGAATGAGGAGGGAGAAGGGAAAGAGGATGTGGAGGAGCGATGAGCCAAGAGGCAAGAGGGACGACGAGGAGAGATGAAGGATTGAGGATGGGAAGACGGGTGAAGAGGGAGGGGGATGGAATCCAGGATGGGTGGGTGCTGATGAGCTTGGTTCTTTAAACAAATGCCCAGGGCAACGTCTTACGTTGTTGCTCCATCTAGGCGTGTTGGACATCAATTGTTGTGCTAGCGTGTTTTAGGCCCTCATGAGAAGCTAAAATACCATAACCTATATTTACGTAGCACCCCGCAGTTGCTGATAAGAGTGAGGGGGCGGGCGCGGGCGACGCGGGCGTCGTCGAGCCGGCGGACCTCGTGGCCCCCACCTTCTCTGTCGATGATGCTCTCCTCCTCCTCCTCCTCCTCCTCCTCCTCTTCCTCCTTCTCCTCCTCCTCCTCCTCCTTCCCCTCCTTCTCCTCCTCCTCCTCCTCCTTCTCTTCCTCGTCCCCGTCCTCGTCCTCATCGTCATCGTCAGCCTCCTCCTCCACCGTGTCCTCCTCCTCCTCCTCCTCCTCTTCCTCGTCCTCCCTCTCCCCTCCTCGTCTTTCCATCATCGTCCTCCCATTGTCGTCCTCCCCCTCATCGGCCTCCATCATCGTCCTCCCATTGTCGTCCATCATCATTATCATCATCATCATTATCATCATCATCATCATCATCATCATCATCATCATCATCATCATCATCATCATCATCATCATCATCATCATCATCATCATCATCATCATCATCATCATCATCATCATCATCATCATCATCATCATCATCATCATCATCATCATCCATCATCATCCTCCCCCTCCTCGTCCTCCTCCTCCCCCTCCTCCCCCTCCTCGTCCTCCTGCTCCTCCTTGTCTCCACATTCTCCTTACATCCTCTCTTCTTCCGCGTCTCCTCGTCCCCTGTTTACTCCTCCTGCCTCCCCCTCCTTTCCCAAGATAACTGCAACGCAATCCTTTGTTCCACTTTATGCTCCCCGACTTCTCTGATCAAGGCAACTCGCCAGGGCAAAGTTGCTGGACGGGCTGGTGTGGATGCGCGGGGCTTGAAGAGGTCCTTGCGGGCTCAGACGGCATGCGAAAATCCGCCGCCGCGCTTGTGCGGCATTGGTTTGTTCAGTGAACGTGGTTTAGGTCGCGGGTGGGTCGCGGGCTCTCCATCCTCCACCTGGAAGGAATGCAAAAGCAGCCCGCCGCAGGCGCCGAAAACATTGGTTAGTATGCCCGCCGCAGGCGCCGAAAAAAATGTTTGTACCCTGAACGTGGTCGCGGGTGGGCCGCGGGCTCTCCACCTGAAACGAATGCAAAAGATGCCCGCCGCATGCGCCGAAAAATGTGGTTTGTATCCTGAACGTGGTTTGGGTCGCGGGTTGGTCGCGAGTTGGTCGTGGGGTGGGTCGCGGGCTCTCCACCTGGAAGGACTGCAAAAAAAAACCGCCGCAGGCGCCGAAAATTGTGGTTTGTACCTTGAACGTGGTTTGGGTCGAAGGTGGGTCGCGGGTGGGTCGCGGCGTGGGTCGCGGGTGGGTCGCGGGTGGGTCGCGGGTGGGTCGCGGGGTGGGCCGCGGGGGGGTCGCGGGGTGGGTCGCGGGTTGGGTCGCGGGGTGGGTCGCGGGGTGGGTCGCGGGGTGGGTCGCGGGGTGGGTCGCGGGTGGGTCGCGGGTGGGTCGCGGGTGGGTCGCGGGGTGGGTCGCGGGTGGGTCGCGGGTGGGTCGTCGGTGGGTCGCGGGTGGGTCGCCATGGGGGTTTCGGCGTGGGTCGCGGGGTGGTCGCGGGGTGGTCGCGGGGTGGGTCGCGGGTGGGTCGCGGGGCGGGTCGCGGAGGGTCGCGGTGGTCGCGGTGGGTCCGCGGTGGGTCGCGGGTGGGTCGCGGGGGGGTGGTGGGGTCGCGGGTGGTCGAGGATGGTACCGGGGATCCGCGGGGGTCGCGGGTGGTCGCGGGGTGGGTCGCGGGGTGGGGTCGCGGGGTGGTGGTCGCGGTGGGTCCGGGGGGTCGCGGTGGGTCGCGGTGGGGTCGCGGGGTGGGTCGCGGGGTGGTCGCGGGTGGTGTCGCGGTGGGTCCGCGTTGGTGCGGTGGGTCGCGGTGTGGTCGCGGGTGGTCGGGGTGTGTCCGGGGCGGGTTAGCGGGTGGACACGGACAGCAATGAACAACAACAACAACAACAACAACAACAACAACAACAACAACAACAACAACAACAACAATTACTAGCACGTGGGGACACTCCGTTCTCACCAGTGCCAGGGTTTTCATACGACGCCCGCCAATACCCCCACTTTGTGGGGGGGCCGGTTCAAGCTCTACCACATTCCAAAACGACTCTTCGCCACCACCCACACCCAGCTTCCCGCCCTATGACGTTCGGACACTTCACTTCGTGGCCTGCGGACGACCGTGGCTACTACACTGGCGCGTGGCTACTGCACTGGCGGATTGTGGCCCCTGGCAGGCGCGCGAACGCCGTTGAAAGAGCTTGCGAAAGTAGCTCGCGCGAGCTCTATAACAGAAATGTTGAAAAACCATTGGTTTTTAAGGATTCGGACAGCGCGCGCGGGTAGAAATTTTGAAAATTCGTACAGATGTTTTTCGAGGACCTACGGTGCGATTCGTATGATTTTATGTTGCGCGGTGCTAAAATTCCTAAGAAACCCAATGGTTTTTGAAGATTTCGGCGTGCGCGCGCGAAGAAAAAACGAATGTGTCCCATATGGTATTATTTGACAGGGATGATGGCCCTGGCATGCGCGCAACCGTTGTTGCAGAAGTTCGAAGCACGTGAAAAAGTTGTTCGCAAGAGCCCGTTTGACAAAAATGTTGAAAAAGTATTGGGTTTCCTAAGAAATCCGCAAGAGCGCGCGGGATGATTTTTTGAAACTTTTTTTTTGAAAAACCATTGGGTTTGTCATGTTTTTATGTTAAAATCGCTACGAAAACTAAGGTTTTGGAAGGATTTCATTTTGCGCGCGCGAGTGTGCACTTCGTGTCATTTTTTCCAAAAGGATTCTTGAAGTTTGGTTATGTTAGAACAAGACATGTAATTTTATATTGTTTTTTGACAGGGAAAGCGGGCGTCAACAAAACAACCGGATCCAGACTCCCCCGTTTTGCCTGAGACTTCCTCACGAAAATGATGAAAATGTGGCTGCGGCCTAGGCGCGGCGAGGGGGGCGTGCACCAGGGGGCCCAAGAATAATTATTCTTTAGAAGTAATAATATTCAACAACAACAACAACAACAACAACAACAACAACAACAACAACGAGAATCCGCACCGCGGAATCCCACTTCAGCCACGCACCAAGGGACAGTGAATGACCGCTCGGCCCCTCACTCTGATGTATGTTGCGTTGTGAGCACAGATTTCGAAGCGTGTTCAACGCTGCCGCCTGCGACATCCTCAAATCCTTCCCCTTGCGTCCAATCCTCCTGATGTGTTAATTATCATCATGTTGCTCTTCTCTGGTCGTCGCTGCTGCCTGGTCGCGGGGCCTCTGGGTCTGTTCCGCGCCGGTGTTAGACGGGTGTCAGGGCGTTGTTTGAAGGCGTTTTAGCTTTGCGTTCTGCGCGTGGAACGAGAGGAACGGACGCGGCAGGAACGGGAGAGCAGAAGCGAAGACGGCAGTGGAGACAAGGAGCAGCCTCTGACAAGAGAGCAACACAACTCTAAATAACTGGAGATTCACAGCGACGGCCCTGGAAACACTTAACAAGTCAGTTCGCAACGCAAAAAATCGTAGCGATTGTTTTGTGTAGCGTCTCTCGCATCTCACGATACTAAAGTGCACAAACGTGCATCAAAAACGTCCAGGGCGCGTTTAAGAAGAACCAAGCTGATGAGCATGGTTTGAGGAGGTCTTATATATATATATATACACATATATATATACTAGAACCATCGCGCGCGCTTCGCGCGCGCTCAAGTTCTAGCCAGGATCCTCACCATCGTCATCATCGCAATCATCACCATCGTAGTCATCGTCATGGTCGTGTTCACCATTACCATCACCAGCACAACCATCATCATCACCACCATCATCGTCAGCATCGTCAGCACCATCGTCATCATCGTCGTCGTCATCGTTGTCCTCACTATCATCGTCGTCGTCATCATCATCAGCATCATCATCGTCAGCATCAGCATCAGCATCATCATCATCATCATCATCTTCGTCGGCGCCGTCGTTGTGCTCGTCATCCTCATCATCAGCGTCGTCGCCGTCATCATCATCGGTCTACTCCAGTCCCCTCCCCCTCCTCCTCATTTCCGTTCTATCTCTCCCCATCATCCTATCCTCTTGCTCCTCCTCCTCTTTCTTCTCCTCGATGCCGTCTCCCTGAAGTGGATCCCTGTTCATTCACCTCCTCCTCCTCCTCCCTGTCCTCCCCGCTCTCTTCAATATGTCCCTCCTTGTGTTCCTTCACCTCCTTCACCTCCTTCCTCCCCCCAGAACTCCACGAACGGTGCCAGGGACAGAAAAGCACGGCGTCCCTCCGCCTATCGCACACCTTTCACACGGCTCTGTTGGGAGAATTCGCCCAGCGTCTCCCCGCGTATTTCGACTCGCTCCGCACACAGCTTGTGCCCCGAAGGAAGCTGTTCCGACGGCCCCGGAAACAAGGGTCGCATCCTGCCGCCCCGCCCATGTCGGCACACCCCTGACATGGATCGTGAAGTAGGGGCGTCTTGGAGGCCTCTCAGGACGTGATTCCCAATGGTCTCTTGAAGTCTCTGCAAGGCCTCTTGGGGGCCTCTCGGCGTCTCTTGGGTGCCGCGGGAGTTGCTGGGGGCTTCTTGGGAGCGTCCTTTGGGGGACCGTCTTGGGGCTCCCTGCGCCGGCGACGCAGGGAATGAAACCTGGGATCGCTATTGACATGATGGCCGCGCACGGCAATGAGGACAGAGACCTGGTCCTCGAACCGACGACGACAGCGACTGCGATGGCGACGGCGACGACGACGACGACGACGACGACGGCGACGATGACGACGACGACGAAGACGATGACGACGACGACGACGCATATGAAAGTGTCCGAAACCGCATGGGGCTCGTTTCGGTGCCTGCTCGGGGGCTCTTGGGGGCCTCCCGGGGGGCTCTTGGGGGCCTTTGGGAGCCTCTAGTGGTTTCTGGGGATGCTCTTGGGGCCGAGGGCCCGTAAAGTGCGCTCGGATCCCGCGTCTGGGCCCCTTCTTGGAGCCGTGTTGGGACTCTCTTGGGCCGTCTTCGAGGCCTCTTAAGCGGTCCCGGGGCGCTCTTGGGCCGTCTTGGGGCCGTCTTGGTGGCCTCTTGGGCCGTCTTGGGGCGAGCTTGGGTGCCTCTTGGCCGTCTTGGAGCGCCAGGGAGCCCAAAAGGAGAGAAAGCCAAAAACATCGAAAAACACAATGGAAAATCAACGATTCGAGCCTCTTGGGGCCCTATTGGAGAGCCTCTTGGAGGCCTCTTGGGGCGTCTTGGAGGCCCCTTGGGCCGTCTTGGGACCATCTTGGGCGTCTTGGAGCGATCTGGGACCGCCTCGGGGCCCTCTTGGACCATCCTGGGGGCCTCCTGGGGCCGTATTGGAGGCCTCTTGGGTCGTCTGGAGGCTCCTTGGAGGCTCCTTGGAGGCCCCGGGGAGGGGGTATTAAAAAGCGTTCCCCGATGGTTGCGGAGTGGGCGGCCCCGCCGGGGTGGGGGGGGGGGGGCCCTATTTGTTTTATTATTATATATCAATATTAGTGAGAGGAGAGCGCGTGATCCACCGCCGCTTTGCTGTGGAAAATGCCACTTTTTCCTCCGGAGGCCCGGGGGTCGCCCACCCCCCCCCCCCCACCCCTGCCAAAACCCCCCCCCACCCGGGCTGGAAACAACAAATCCACACCAAACGCACACCACACCCCCCCAACCCCCCCCCTTGCCCCCGCCCCGGCCCCCCCCCAACAAACCAAAAACCCCACCACCCCACCATCCCAAAACCACCCCCCCACCCCACCTTGCCCCCCCCCCCCTTGAAAACCGGGGGGGGGTCATAAACCGGTTCGAACCCCTCCAGCATCCCCCCCCCATTCCGATACGGGGAAAAACCGTGGAGGGGGTCACTACCGCGTTCGGAACCCCCCACCCCCCCTCCGAAAAACGGATGGGGATCACTAACGTGTCGAACCCCTCCCCACCCCCCCACTCACCGCCAGCAAACGACTCCCGGTCCCTACCACCGTCCGCATCACATCCTCCACTGTTGTTCCCAGCACCACTGTCCTCACCACCACTGTCCCCACTGTGTCCCCACCAGTGCCCCCACCACTGTCGCACTGTCCCCGCTGTCCCCACCACTGTTCCCACCACGGTACCACTCTCCCCACTGTCTCCACGGCCCCAACCACTGCCCGACTATCCCCACTGTCCCCACTGTCCCACCGACTCCGCCGCTGTCCCACTGAGCTGTCCCACTGTTCCCACCACTGTCCCCACTGTCCCCACCACTGTCCCCACTGTACCTCTGTCCCATTGTCCAACCGCCGTCCTCGCCACCGCCTTCACCACTGTCCCCACCACCATTGTACCCTCCACTGTCCCATTGTTTCCACCTCATTCCCACTGTGCCCACACCACTGTCACCACCACCACCGTCCCCACCACTGTCCACTGTCCCCCCTGTTCCCACCATTGTCCTCACCACTGTCCCCACCACTACCGGCCCTCTACTGTCCCACTGTCCCACTGTCCCCACCACTGTCCCGCTGTCCCCTCACCACTGTCCCCACCAACACCGTCCCCACCACTGTCCGCACCCCCACTAGGTTTTCGAGGGGGGGGGGAGGGGGTTCGAACCGGTAGTGACCCCCCCCCCTTTTCATGATGAGCGGGGGGGGGGGGAGGGGTTCGAACCGGTAGGGACCCCCCGGGTTGGGTTTTCCGGAGGGGGGGGGGGAGGGGTTCGAACTGGTAGTGCCCCCCCCGGTTTTCCGCCAGCAGCGGTAGAACACGCTCTTTCATATATATATATATACACATGTGAACATATGTATGTATATATATATAGAGAGAGATGAGGGGAGAGGGCTGGTGAGGAGGAACGATGGACTCGTTGGACAGCAGCGAGTTTGCGCCTATGGCATGCGTCAGGTCGGGCCAGTTTGCCCTGTTGTTTGCCCGCAGACGTCAGCCAGACAAAAATAACACAGAGTCGTGCAGGTGAAGCAACTCGTAGACAAGGACCCTGGGACCCGATCTGTGGTCTCTGCGATATACGGAGGAGAATGAAAAGCACAGAGAAACGGAAAAGAGACAGCGTCCAGAATGCCGCTGGTAGCGCTAATCCCTGCAGGTCGTACTAGCTGCACTGGGCCAAACTCTGAATCCCGATGCTTGTGGAAGGGTGGCGGACGAACAGTGTCCAGGGGAGAGTGAGCGAGGAAGACAATTTAGAGAGGAGGGAACCCTGGGCATGCCCTCCTGGCGACAGGCCAAGCGGGACTGGCGAGCGGGCAGGGCCGGCAGATACCCTTGCGGCTTCGCCCTGGAGAAAGGTGAGAGAAAGGCAGAGACTCGCGGGAGCTGAGGGGGAGTGGAGAAAGGGAGGGGCAACCTCGAAGAAAGAAGAGGTTGGCAGAGGAGTTCATGAATGGCTTTGCCGGGAAATGGAAACCACCTGTTCGATAAAGGATGGGGGAGGGAGGAGGACGAAGAGGAGGAGGAGGATGGTGACGAGGAGGGGGTTGTAGCGGAGGAAGGGGACGGCCACCCTCGGGACGCTCCCAGCGAGGCGCAGCTGCTGGAACGCACCCTGAGGCAGCAACGCCTCCAGGAACCGACTAGCACTTGAACAAAAATCACCGCGTGAACATAAACCGTGGGATCTCCGCGCGAATCTCTTGGATCGGCGCTGGAGCCGCCAGAGGGCTACAACGCCGATCCAAAGTATCCGCGCGGCGCTCCGAAAATGTGTGTCTCTATGCTCCCCCAAATGTATGTCTCTATGCTCCCCCCTTCCTTCCTGGAACGAAGGCGTCAGAAAAACAAATGGCCACAGAACCGACAACCCGAAGCGATCCCCGCGGGGCGGGAGGCCGGGGAGGGCACGGGACGTTGACGCCCAGGGACCAGGACGTGGACAGCGGGCCGCGCCGAAGCGTCGGGGAGCATAGCCGCCGAAGCGTGGCGGCGAAGGCCCCGACAGAACAGTCACAGGGGCCACCGCGAGGGCGGGGAGCACGGCGAGGAGGGGAGGGGGGCCTCTCTGGCCAGGGCGGGCCCGGGCCGCAGGAGCCCCGGGAGCGGCCCGAGAACAGGAGCCCCACCCTGAGCAGATCGGATCAAATATTCTGTCGTGGAGCCCCACCCTGATCAATTCCTGGTCAACCACGTGATGCTGGTGAACCGTCAACACTGGCTGCCGCCAGTGGCTCCTCGAGCTCCCAGTGGTCTGAAGAGAGTCGCAGACCTCCTCGCGTGGGCCCCTCCTAATCCCAGGGCTCGAAGAGCAAATGATAACCCAAACATCAACCTTTGGGGGTCTGCGCGGATGTTTGGGATCTGCGCTGCACCTGCCTCCCTGGCGCGCGGCGCGCGCCAGGAGCGGCGCCGCAGGCGCCGCCAGGGGGCCCCGGCGCCGATCAAAGAAAATCCGGGCGGACCGCCAAAAGGTTATGTTCATGCCGTTTGCTGGTCTTCGAGAGGCCGTCCTGATTCCAGCGTCCTGCCTGAAGTTTTTATGCTGTTGCTCTCCCTCGAGAAGAGGCCCGACGACGCCCCACCGATCGGGGGGCGACTGCCAGGCTCCTGGCCCTCATCTGCTCCACCAGCGAGAGCGCCTCGGCGGGGGGGGCTGGCAGGTCCGTCGGCGGCTCCAGCGCGGGCCTTCTGCGTGCTCGTCTCGTGATCCGCCGCCCTCCTCTCCCCTGTCCTCCCTCCCTTCCCCAACCTTCCTCCCTCCTCCCCTCTTCCCCCTATTCCGATTCCTCCTCCTCCTCCTCCTCCTCCTCCTCCTCCAGGTTTGTCCTTGTAAATATCTCCTCCCTGTCGCACCCCGAAGCCGTTCGAAAGAGCGGGCCGAGTGATTCGCCTGAGACCTCCAGGTGGCCCCAGCATCGAATCTCGAATCGGATCGGCCCGAGGATCGATTCGATCCTCGGGCCGAAGTCGGCAGAGGTCGGCAGAAGTCGGCAGCCAAATCGAAATCGACAGAAGTCGTCAAGGACGATATCGGATCCAATCGGAAACCAGACCACGGCGAGCCGGACCGGAATCGAAATCGGGAGGCCGGGGGGTAAAGCCTTCTCCCGACCTTTGTCGTCGCGCGTCGTCGTAAACGTGGTCGTATATACGACCACGTTTACGCGCCGACATACGCGTACGTCGTCGCACGCCCGTCGTTGCATACGGGCCTTGGTGCCCCCCTGGGGCCCCCGACCCTCCACGGACCCAAGAGGGCCCCTCCGACCCTCCAGGGACCCACCGTGTCCCCTCCCACTGACCCCTCCCGCTGCCCCATCCCACTGTCCACCCCCGCTGTCCCCCTCCCGCTGTCCCTTCCCACTGTCCCCTCCCTCTGTCCCCTCCCGCTGTCCCCTCCTCTGTCCCATCCCACTGACCCCCTTCCCACTGTCCCCTCCCACTGTCCCGTCCCGCTGTCCCCTCCAGCTGTCCCGTTCCGCTGTCCCCTCCTGCAGTCGCCTCCCGCTTCCCCCTCCCTCAATGTCCCCGCCAACTGTCCCTTCCCCCCCTGTCCCCTCCCACTGTCCCCATCCACTGTCCCCTACCAGTGTCTCCTCCAACTGTCCCCTCCCGCTGTCCAATCCCCCACTGTCACTGTCCCTTCCCAGTGTCCCCATCGACTGTCCCATCCCGCTGTCCG
Source organism: Prorocentrum cordatum (assembly GCA_963575745.1). Taxonomy (NCBI): domain Eukaryota; class Dinophyceae; order Prorocentrales; family Prorocentraceae; genus Prorocentrum; species Prorocentrum cordatum. The sequence continues at coordinate 31,779 of CAUYUJ010009782.1, forward strand.
CCGCCGAAAGGGCGGCGGAAGCCCGCGGAGGTAAGATGGGAGACGCAAGGACACACCAGTACTGTGTGTCCTGATGGGCCTGCTTTTCACCACCACCATAAGTTGGAGGGGGGAAGGAGGAGGACGAGGAGGAGGAGGAGGAGGAGGAGGAGGAGGACGGAGGAGGAGGATGAGGAGGAGGAGGAGGAGGGGGAATGGGGAGGGGGAGGAGGAGGAGGAGGAGGAGGAGGAGGAGGAGGAGGAGGAGGAGGAGGAGGAGGATGAGGAAGAGGACCCCCTCCCCCCAACTTATGGTGGTGGTGGTGGAGAACAAGCCCATCATGTCCTCCGCCGAGGCGCGCGTCCGACCCGAGCATGCAGTGTACCAAGAGGTGTAGCATGCATAAAGTATCGTTTGCCGAGAGGTGTGGCCGGAACATGCCCGCCACAACGCATATACTACGTA
>CAUYUJ010009783.1:0-18299 GCA_963575745.1 Prorocentrum cordatum
CCTTTTTCTCCTCCTCCTCCTCCTCCTCCTTCTCCTCCTCCTCCTCCTCCTCCTCCTCCTCCTCCTCCTCCTCCTCCTCCTCCTCCTCCTCCCTCCTCCTCTTCCTTTTCCCTTTTTCCCTTTTTCCGCCCTGTGGGAGCCCCGTCTGGGGCGCCCGCCCGGCCGGGCCGCTTGGCACGGGCCCTAAAAATAGCGGCCGGGCAGCCTTGCTATGCCCGGGCCGCGCGACGCCCCCTCCCCGCGGCCAGGGGCCTTCCGGCGGGCCCTCACCGCGGGGCGGAAAGAGGCCTGACCATGGGCCCCCGGGGAAGGGTTCCCCCGGCGGCCTCCCCCTGGCTGGGCTGGAGAGCCGCGCGGGAGCGGGGGGCCCCGTCAGCCCCGCGGTGAGCTGGGTGCTGCACGGGCTGGGTGCAAACCGGGGCATCCGACTACTGGTGCGGCTTCAGCATCCCCCCCCGCGAGCGGGGAGTCAATGAGCACCGCCGCAGGCAGCTGACCATTCGGGGATGTGGCACACTCTGTCAGCCGCGGCGCTGCCTACGAGGACCGCCGCCGCTCCGTAGTGCTGCGTCCGCGGCCCGTGGTGGGTGTACGGGAAGCTGGGGACCGCCACGGGCAGGTGGACGTCGCTGGGGCAGCGGCAGGAGATCGCAAAGAACCACTCTGCGCCAAGCTCGGTCATCAACGCGCCCACGTCGTCCCACCGTTGGGCGAGGATCGCTGCCCCGCCGACTTCCGAGCCGCCGCTGAGCCCGAAGTTGAACCGCGGCCGCGTGCCCCTCCGCTGCGGGTTTTCGCGGGGGCCTCGGGAGCCGCGCCGCCAGGCTCTCGGTCACCTGGAGGAGGCGCCTGCCCAGCGCGGCCGTCGCAGGGAGGAGCCTCCGCGCTGCGTCTGCCTTCTGCCCCCCCGGTGCCTTGAGCGGGGCGCGCCTGCGCAGGTCGGCTAAGTATGGTCGCCACGCAGCCGCCGCCCCCGCACTCAGTGCGGCTTCGCGCGCCGCCTGCTCCAGCGGCGCCGTGCATGCGGCGAGCGTTGCCTCTTCCTCTCGGCGCAGCCCTCCTCCTCCTCCTCCTCCTCCTCCTCCCCTCCTCCTCCTCCTCCTCCTCCTCCTCACCTCCCTCCGCCTCCTCCGCCTCCTCCTCCTCCTCCCTCCTCCTCCGTCCTCCTCCTCTCCTCCTACGTCCCCTCCTCCTCCTCCTCCTCCTCCTCCTCCTTCCTCCTCCTCCTCCTCCTCCTCCCACCTCCATCCTCTATCCTACATCCTCCACCTCAATCTTCCAATCCTCCTTCTGTTTCCTCCTTTTCCTCCTCCTCCTCCTCCTCACTCCCCCATCCTTCTCCACCCCATCCCTTCTCTTTCCTCCTACGCCTCCCCTCTCCGCACTTCCTGCTCTCCGCCCTCCTCCTCCTCCTTTTCCCTCCTCCCTCCTTTTCTCCCTCCCTCCACCCCTCCGCCTCTCCCTCCAGCAACTCCTCCTCCTTCCTCCCCTCTCCTCCTCCCCTCCTCCTCCTCCTCCTCCTCTCCTCCTCCTCCTCCTCCTCCTCCTCCCCCCCCCCCCCCTCCTCCTCCTACTCCTCCTCCTGCCCCGTACCTCCTCATTCCTCCTCCTCCTCCACCTCCTCCCTCCTCCTCCCTCCTCCTCCTCCCTCCTCCTCCTACTCCTACACCTACTCCTACTCCTACCCCTCCTCCTCCCCTCCTCCTCCTCCTCCTCCTCCTCCTCCTCCTCCCCTCCTCCTCCTCCTACTCCTAACTCCTACTCCTACTCCTACTCCTACTCCTACTCCTACACCACACTCCTACTCCTCCTCCTCCTTCTCATCTCCCCCCTCCCCATCCTCCTCCTCTTCCTCCTCTTCCTCTTCCTCCTTCTTTCCCTCCTCCTCCCTCCTCCTCCCTCCTTCTCTTCCTCCTCCTCCTCCCCCGTAGCCATTTTGGCTCAAGTTATAAACCTTGCCCTGGGGCTTGGAACTTGGCTGCAGCCATGGGGCAAGCTCGAGCGCCGCCCTCTGGTCGCCAGCTGACCGTGTGCAGCCGCAACGACTCCGTCACTCGAGACCCCAGCGGGTTTCCACCGCCGCCGCGCAGCCCTCCTCCTAGCGAGTGCCGGGCTGTTGTTGCCGCGATGGGACGTGGCGACGCCCCCGCCGCGGGCCGCCGCTAGCATGCAGGCGGCGAGAGGGAGCGCCGCACAAGCAGAACCCAGACGAGGATCAGCCGAGCATACCTGGTATGCCATTCACCGTCGTGCGGGGGTTGGTCCTGGACAGATCTTGGTCACCGCCATTGTGGGAGGTGCGGTGCCAATGTTGAAGGTCCACGTCAGCCAGCACCAGCAGCAGCAGGCCGCCCCTCCTCAAAGAGCAAGAATCGTTGGTCCAGGGCCGCCGTCCACTTCGCGGGCCCCGACAGCGACTACGAACCCGCCTCAGAGGCGCAGCAGCAGCCTGAGAGCGACCCCGTGGCCATCAGCGCCAAGGCGGTCAACTTCTGGCGCGCGCTCGAAGGCGTGGGCGGCCAGCACCACAAGATAGCGCAGGAGGAGCTCAAGGCGGCGAAGACGACCGCCCTCGCCTTCAAGACGCCAGACCAGCAGACGCAGAGCCTCTCAGCGCAGCTCCAGGCGCAGAGAGAACGGCCCCAGGGCAAGCAGAACGACGCTGCCTGGCACATCAAGCGCATCGAGGAGGACACCGCCAAGCACGACGCAGTGGCCAAGGAGTGCAGCGAGGTCCAGACAGATATCCAGCAGTTGGCGGCCCAGCTCCAAGCGGCCGTCAAGGGCGCAGCAGCACAGCTGGCAGGAGAAGAGAGCCCTTTGCCGACGCAAGCAACTCTCGAGTCCTCCGTCACGGAGAAGTTCGGCGCCCTCCCCATCTCGAGACGCTCCAGAGTCATATCGACCGCGTGGTGGCCACGCTCAACGACGCTTGCAATCGCTCCGCCTCGCCTCGCAGGCGCCGCAGCTTACGGAGCAGCAGCGGCCAGCAGCCCCCCCCCCAGCAGCAGATTCAGACCCCAGGCAGCCCTCGCCAGAGGCCACACCCGCGGGGGACGACGAGGATAGCGACCTCATGGACACAGCCACGGGCACGGCCGCAGCGCCAGGAAGCGAGCGCATCCAGCAGGTCATCAACGCTGACAACCTCCTGGCCACCGAGGGCGCCGTCGGCGCCGACGCAGCGGAAATCCCCCGCCGCCTTCGCAAGAGGGCAGGCAAGGAGCCCGCGCCCGCGGCGCCCAGACAATCGGCTGCTCACAATCAATGGCAGTTGCTGTGGGTGTGCACAATCAGTTGCTCGGTTGCTCACAATCAATGGCTGTTGCTGTGTGTGTGTGTGTGGTGTGTGTGTGTGTGGTGTGCGTGGTGTGTGTGTGTGTGTGTGTGCGTGTGTGCGCGTGCGTGTGCGCGTGCGTGTGTGTGTGTGTGTGTGTGTGTGTGTGTGGGGGGGGGGGGGGGGGGCGTCAAGACTTCCGTTGCGTGCGATTTGGAGCTCCGCCAGTGCCAAATCATATGTTGCCGAGGAACGAAGCTTCGGGGTCTTGGGGGAAATTTGCGAGCGACTCAAGGCCGGACAGGCACATGCTTATATTTTTGGCGAGTGGATTAGCTTCTTGCGCGGATCCCCAAACTCCAAACTTGTGCGACGTCGTCCTACGTTTTGGTTCGCCCGCCATTCGAGGGGGCCGATCGCGCCTGTCGGATTTGCCGGGGCCTCGACGCCGCTTGCCAGCGACTTGCGCCTCGCGAGTGGAATGGAGGACGAGCGCAAGGTAAGTTTTTCTCAGCTGCGGGGGGGCGCGGGCGTTTGCCGCCGCGCAGGGGCCACGGGGCACTTGGGGAACGCCAGGGGAAATGAAGGGCGGCAGGTAGCGGAAGAATGGGGGGGGGGGGCAAAGCAGCGGGCGGGAATTCGGAACATAGTGACCAGGCGAGATGCTCTGATGGGGGGAGCGACGCGGGCGGAGGCCGCAGTTGGAATTCCTGCGGATAGGCCTGGGACCTTCAGACACCCCCGCCTGGAGGCCGGCAGGGGGTTCAGCGGCCCTTGCCTTCCTGACTCTGCGGGCGGGGCGCGACGACGCACCCGACCCGCGCCCCGCCCGCTTCGCCAGGTGCCGGTCTGCACGCGCTCGCCCCGCGCGAGACATCCAGCGCGTTCAGAACTACACTTGGCCACGCGCTAGGCGCAGTTCTGTACGCGCTGGTTTCGCCGGATACATCCCCACAGAACGGAGCACTTATGGGGCTGCACCTAGCCAGCGGGGCGGGGTGCATGTCGGGCGCCGCCGCTCGCGCCCCCGACGCGCACCGCGCCCCCGACGCGCGCCGCGCCCCGGCCGCTAAGTGCCGTTCTGTACGCGCCCCTTTTCCGCGACGCATCGGCTGCCCGCGCCGCCCATCGCCGAGGCCCCGCCCCCTGGGCCGCTTCCCACCGACATCCCACATCCCCTGGTTCAGCGAAGCCAGCCGTATGCCCGGGGGCCTCGACCTCGCGCGACCCGCCCCCCTCCCCCGCCTGCGCTCCGGCAGCAAATTCGCGATCCGATCCGCTGCGCTTTCGAGTTCTTCTTCGCGCGGGCAGTGCCGGATTCCCCGCCCGAGGGTGAAGCGCCCGTTCGCGCTATGATTGGTCTTGCGGCTGCCGCCAAGCCTCGCCGTGAAACATGGCGATCGCTTCCGCGCCTGGCACGCAACGTCGTCGGCACGAACATCGCCTGCCATCGCGGGTCGCGAAGCGGCGCCCGTCCACCCAGACCGACCGACGCACCGCATCGAATTATGATTGCCACCCCTGGCCCCCGCAACAGGGTGCAGTTTTGCTATGTGTTGTTGTAGATGCTCGACAATGGCGTTCGGAGCTCGGCTGGAACGCAACCTTTACCGAGGGGATTATTTCTGAATGCGGGGAAGTCATTCGAGGAACAGCCACCCCTATACGTTCGGGCCTGGACGTCGGGGTCGCCAAGGTAAGCCCCCCGTCCGACACGCCCGAGGGGAGAGTTACTGCTGTGGCCCTGGAAGTACCAGGTCATAGTCAGTTTCTGTTGTGTTCGGTCTATTTAGAAAACAAGACAGGTCTCGGCGAGACCGACCTGTCCGTCCTGGCGAGCATTGCGAGGCTTGGGCAGCAGCAGCGACTGCCAAGTATTGCGGCAGGCGGCTTCAACCCTCCTCCTTCCAAGCTCCCCACAAGCGATGTCGGCCAGAGATCTGGGACTTCAGTTTTGGCTTCGGGGGTCCAGCGCTGCATGCCAAAGAGACCCGATCCTACATCGACTACTTCCTCATCTCCAACTGTTTCAGAGAATGCGTGAAACCGCTTGTAGTTCTCAAGGGTCATCCCCTGGGCCCGCGCAGGCCCGTCTACGCCGATTTCGATATCCGATCGCTTGCGTCTGATTTCCGCGCTGGTCAAGCCCCGCAAGCCCCCGGCCAGGATGCCCGTGGGCTCATTAGATTTACGGAAACTTGGCACAGTACTGCTGCCGCGCTGGACCACGTGGAAGCTCTCGACTAGAAAATCGCCCACCCCGCCCTCGACGCGGCCTTGGGCCAAACTTATTAGGCTCTGATTTCGGACCCGGGAGACCACCTCAGCAAAATCAAGGGCCCCCCCCTAGATCGGGGCGGTTGCGAGGGCGAGTGCCGAAAATCAAATGGGCGCCAGCGCGGGAAGCAGCAGGGCATCTCAGATGCAGTTGGAAGTCTTTTGCAGGGCCTCTGCGGTGGCTCGAGAACAAGCTGACCGACATGCGCCCAGCCCCAGGAAAGAACGATTCCCAGAACCTCGATTTCCAGAGCGCCTCTGAGGACCTTCGGAATCAGCCGGTTGTTTTTGACGAGCCCGAGGACATGGGAACCCTTTGAGACTGGCGAAAGCGACGGCCCGAACGGTCTTGCTCGATTACAGCAGCGACCAACTAAATATGACCGTGGGTCGCGGCCTTCTCGGCAAACTGTTCGAGGATGCCGCCAAAGCCCTCGACGGAGAAATCCAGAGAGACACACCGTCCGACGCGGCCAGGTGGAGAGATCGGGTCAAAACCATTATGGCACGAGGGGTTGGATGGGGCTACAAGTGGCACAAGGATTTCAACGCGCGGAGGTCTCAGAGAGTTTGGAAGCCAGGCGAAGGCAGGTGGTCGGGGCGACCAGCTGATCCCACGCGCGCCAAAGCTGACGGACTTGCCAGCATTTGGGACGCCGCGCCCCGTGAAAGCCGATCGGCATGGAAGCGACCCACCCCAGTGGCTCTCGCGGAGCTCGGACTCATCATTGCCGACCACATACGGGAGGCAATCCATAATTTCAGCCACGACACCGCATCGACCCACGACGGCTTTCACACCGGGCACTCCGCGCTGCTGGAGCAGCCTGAGCTTGAGCTCATCGCTCGCTTCCTCACAGCGCGCGAGTCGGCCGGGGCCTTCCCGACTCGGGCGCGCGCAACGGTCACGACCCTGATCCCCAAGCATAAGCAGCAGGAGGACACCGAAAACCCCGCGTACTGAGGGATAGGTTCGATGACCGTTATTTGGAGGACCTGGGCCCGAATCAGATTGCCAGCTGCCAGACGTCGGGGGCAAAATCGCGGAAGGCCTTATCTGGCTCGCCAATCGGGCCGAGGGATCTTGGAGACCGTTTATTGTCAAGCTTTCCAAGCTGAATCAGCCCATTACGACGGCGCCCCGCGTTCGACCGCTGCCATGCTCTGGGAGATATCAAATTGTCACGAAAACAAGCAGAGACATGCGGCATGCCAGTGCAGCGGGGGCGGATTCCAACCAGGCCGTCGCAGCCCTCATTTTCACCCAGCACGGAGGACCTAGGATTGTAGCGAGCCAAGGCCTCGCCATTATTGTTGGACGCCCGCGGCTTGGAATACCTGCGGGGTGCAGTTTTGTTGCGTTCGTCGTCCAGATGTTTAGCCTTGTTCCGCTCGGTTGGGTCCAATCCAATCCGGATGTAGAAATCCACATGTTCATAGATGACCTCCTCCTCCTCCAGTCCAAGACTAGAGCCCGGATAACCTGGTCGCGAACCTCTCCCCCGCCGCCTTCGCGGCGAAAAGTACCGTCGGAATCGACCCTGGGCGTGAGATCGCAACGCGCGAGTCGGCCGTCCTTGACAGACGATCCCATCCGTTTTAGTTATTATCTCATCTTGTCTCTTCATCTGTCTCTTCCCGTTCGCTCCCTTTCACTGTTTGCTCCCGCCGCCGCCTCGGGCCCTTGAGCCGCGCCGATCGGTTCCCCGAAAAGGCAGCGCCCGCCAGGCCTGCTGGGCGACTTCCGCCAAATTGGTTTCGCTCGATTCATCCTCAAGTTGGTGGCGGAGCAGGTTGATCCAACGGACCGCGCGACAGCTGATGACGTCTGCCTCTCTCGACGGCAGTGGGGTGAAAGCCTGCCCCATGGCCGGGCCGCAGCAGTCGTGAACTCGCGCGAGGAAGACCTAGACGCCTGGAAGCACAGTAGTGAACTAAAGCAAGAACAGGGTGGTCCTGACATAAAGTCACGTGGTTTTTCCGCAGACGCCATTTGCCGCAACCAGGCGCTGGCTGCAGTTCCGGAGAGGAAGCTTAAATACTGAACAGTACGTGGACGAATCCATGAGGCTGATCAACGAGTTTGATCAAGACCAGTTCGCAAAGTTAGATGAGTTTGTGAAAGCTCTCATTCTCATTCTTAACGCAGAACGCACGCAGCAACAACTGTCGAACCTTAGAACTCGGTTGGATATCGATTCTATTTTGACGTTGCAGAGCACGAAGCAAGCTGTCCAGAAGGTTCTTGGCGATAATATTTTGGCTAAGCCTGCAGAGCCGGGCGGCTTTGCAGTAGACGAGCGGGCCACGAGCGGCCCCGAGTGGGCCAGCGAGGAGTTTTTTTGGGCAGATGCTTCCCGGCAGGAGCACGAGGAGTGGTCCGAAGACGCCTGGCATGGCACTGCTGGCTGTCTTCGTTGTGGAGACCCGCGGCGCTGGATTGCCCGATGCCCACATCCGCCAAACAGCAAAACACGACACCCCTTTTGAAGGCAAAGGCTTCGGCGCCCCTGGCCGGAACGCCGTTCCAGGCCGAGGTGGGGAAGGAAAAGGGGGCACAAGCACAGGCAGAGGCAAAAACTCGCCCACGCCAGGTTTCCAGGCAGGTAAGCCAAGCGGGAAAGCAAGCTACAACGGTAGGAAACCTAGCTCTAGCAAAAGAAAGGTGCCACAAAAGCGGCCGCCCAACAGTGGAAAACAACGGTTTGCGTTCGCAGCTGACGACAGCAGCTGGTGGACGCATGGCGGCGAGTGGTCCATCCACGCGCGAAGACCCGGATGCGCAATGTGCGCTGTCCTTTGCGGCGGAACACTGACGAAGAGACTCTTCAAGGCCCGCCGCCGCAACCCCCGCAAAAGAAGAATCTGCCAATAATACCGGCAGAACACGCGCAACAACTACTCGTCTTCAGGGCGCAACTACTCGACAACGAACTGGCGTACCTCAGGCGCCTCGAAGAAAAGAGGATACCAGAAGCGTCGTGCCCCCCCGCCGCTGCTTCGACGGCAGCGCCCAGACAGATCCTGCCGAGCTTGGGCTTCCCGGTCGGCGGATCGAAGCCTGTTGTAGATGTCGTCGGCAAAGGTCTGCCGAGCTTGGGCTCCCCGGCCAGCGGACCGAAACCTCCCGTAGAGGATTGTGTTGGACCGTCGAGCTTGGGCTTCCCGGCCGATGGAGAAGCCTCCTCGTCGGTGCGCGGCCTCCCGTCCAGCGCTGCTTCTGGGCCGGCGAGCTTGGGCTTCCCGGCCGATGGAAAGGGCGCCGCGCCCGTAGGCGTAGGCCCTTTCTGGGCGCCCCGCGCCGAGGGCTGCCCCCGCCGCCTGGCGCGGGCCAGCTGCTGCAGCAAGGAGATGGCGCAGCGCGCGTGCATGGCCCACGTGGAGCGCGGAAGCATGTGCTTGACGCGCGAGCCCGTCGACCCAGTAGACGCGGTGCTCCGCGCACCTTGCTGGCGCATGGGCCCGCAGTCTTGCCAAAACAGGCGCGCCGACAGCTGCGACGAGCGGAGCGACGACAGCGACGACTTTGACGAGGACGACGAACAAGACGCCAAAGACCAAAATACCGCTGAAAGACCACAAAAGAAAGAAGAAGGAGAAGAAGAAGACGCCAAAGACCAAAAGACAGCTGAAATACCGCAGAAGAAAGAAGCTCTGCGACCCTCGCTGCACGAGTCGATCGTTGATTCCCCGGGGGAAAAAGTCGGCCGAGCTGGCGTGCTTCCCGGCCGCTGGCGAAGCTGTCGTTTTCGACGTGGAGTGGGGCAACGCGTTCAGGTTGGAAGCCGTTTCCCACGTCGCTGCTGCGACAACGTCTACGGAAGCAATGGAAAGTAACTTGCATACAGACATCGCCATCCACGAGGCGAGTATTGATTCGGGCTGCTCCGAGGGAATGGTTCCATCTGAGCGTTTCGAAAGATTCCGGGCTCTCTTGGCTGCGGAGTACCCCCACCTTGCCGCGCCCGCCTGTCCGTCGTCTACTCGATGCCGGTTTGCAGGAGGCGAGCCCGAAGCAGCGGAAAGCGCAGCTACCGCGCCAGTGCCGAGCATCGCATCGCAAACGGATTTTGAGGTAGTCAACACGGGGTCCGGTCCTCAAGCAACGCCGTTTTTGTTGTCAAAGCCTCAATTGAAGAACCTCGGTGCTGTCATCGATTTCGGGAACGACACGATGCATTGCAAAGCGACAGGCAAAACGATAATGTTGAAAACGTCATCTGCTGGTCATTACCTCTTCCCGCTCGTCGTTCTCAACAGCACGGTTTGCCCAGGGCCAGCGCCTGCCCCCGCAGCAGACGCCGCAAGCGGGACCACAGAACGAGCGCACGAGACCATCACTGTCCAGGAACACCCGCGTTCGTTTCAGGTGTCTTCACCACCTCGGTTATCCAAGTTCCGGGAAGATCTTCAAAACGAGACTGGCCTCCGAAAGATGCACGACCGTCTTGGGCACCCCAGTGCAGAGCAGCTCACGAAAAGATTGCGCCCGTCTTGGAGCCACACTGCGTTCTTGCAGTCCGTGCGCCTGCCGAAAAGATCACGGCGCAGTTGCTAAATTTGCGCTCGATCCAAGAAGCCTGCCGCCCATCCCAAAACGGGGGGCATCGCTGCCCGCGCTGTGAATGACATCGTGGACAGCTTCGAAGTCAAAGTTGGCTCTACCGCCGTCGTTTTCCAAGACATGGTAGATGGTTTTACAGGGTATTCCCTTGTAGAACGCGCATAGAATCGGGATTTCAACGGAACGCTGCAAACCTCCTCGCGTTGGCCGGCGGTTTCCGGCTCTCTGCCACAACGGCTTCTCACAGACAACGACGGGGAATGCGAAAACAAAGCGGTTGAAGAATATCTGGGGCTCCACGGGGCAAAACATCTCTGGATTCCTCCCCGGACCCCTGCGTCAGCTGGTCTTGTCGAGCGTCGCAGCGCTGTTCTTGAGATTATCTTTTATAGGCTTACCGAAATGTTCAAGCAGCAGATTTCGGATGGATTCCTCGGCCCAGCAGACGTCATGTTGCAAACCTCCGCGGCGAAGAATGCTGTTGTCCGACGGTGCGGTTTCTCTGCGCAGTTCCTGGCGTTAGGGGGCAGCGCATTTTTCGACGCCGTCGACGAGGCATATCCGCCTATGCTTCGCGATTTGCCGCGCGACCCAGCCAGCTACGCGCAAGCGCGGTTGCCCCCTCGCCGGGCAGCGCGGCACACGGCGATCCAAATCCAGACATGCCCAGAGTTTCGAGAGATCTTCAACTCTCGTCTCGCTGGCACCCATGGGACTCTCGACGCGGGCACAGAGGTCGATTTCATCGCATGCGAAAATACGAAAGCCAGAACCACCGGCACAGCCTGGAAAGGACCTGCGCGAGTTCTTGGCATGGAGGACCAGCAGAAAGTCTGGATACGCACCCCTGATGGTAGTGCCATCGCTATGCATCGCCATCGCGTTCGTCCTCGCGAGAAGAATGGCGTTGTCGAGATCCAGTTTACAACCCCCGCCGAAACGAAACAACGCAGCCCAGCGACTGAGGGCGACACTGGAACCCCTCCCACACAGACTGTGCAACCTCCGAGTGCAGCACCACCGCCGCAGCCAGCGCAGCCACTGCAACCGCCCCAGCGGCCGCCGACTGCTGAAACGCCGTCTCCGCCACTTGCGCCGTCGCAGTCTCCACCGAGCGTGCCGCCGCCGCCTGCGGTACCGGCGCCGGTGGCGCTGCAGGTGCCGCGCGCGCCTCTTCCGGCGCATTCGCCGACAGTGCCGCCCAGGCCCTTGAGGCGGATCACTGGGAAGAAACCGTGGGGCGGCGAGGTGCTAGACGAGGAACCGCCGCATAAATCACAGACATTGCCTCATATCCCTTCGGACGACGATTTGTTGGCAGCTGCGAACGACGACGCGGAAGATTCCTTCTTCCGCGAGCCAGAGCAGTGGTCGATGATGGCTGAGGTCGCGGATTTTTGTTCCAGCTTTCCTGAACACGTTGGTGCCTCAGGAGAGAGTTTCCTCGACGTTTTAGCTGTAGCCAAAACGTTGAAGACCATCAAAGAGGTCCCCCGGAAAGTTGCCGAATCTGACCATGCACTCGAAGCTCCACGCATGCGCGAACTTCAGGCAGTGTCAGAAAACTGCGAGGTCAAACCGCTCCCTCCTGGAGCCGCAGCAATCCCGTCCAGATTCGTGTGCACCGCTCCTGAAGGGGAGCCAAAAGCTCGCCTGGTCGTCCAGGGGTGTTTCGAGCCAGGGAAAGATGACCACGTAGTGAACAGTCCGACTCTGCACCGACATTCTGCGCGGTTTTTCTTCTTGGTTGGCCGCCTACCAGGGCCGGGCACCAGAGGCGTGGGATGTCAGGAAGGCGTTTCTTCATGCCGACGCTTCCGCAGATCCCAACTGGGAAGACAAGCCAGTTTTCGTCGCACCTCCAGCCGGCACGGATCTTCCGAAGAATTGCGCATGGAAGCTCCGAAGGGGCAAAACGCTGCACGGTCTTCGTCGTGCCCCTCGCGCTTGGTTTCTCCATATGCGTGCTCTTCTTCTCGAACGGGGCTTCGCGCAGTCAATCTGGGACCCTTGCGTGTTCATTCGGTTCGAGAGCGGTCTCCTTCAGGGCATCGTCGGCCTTCGCGCGGATGACGCGCTTATGGCCAGCTCAGAGGAATTCTGGAACGTAGTGGATTTTCTTCCTCTTCAGTGGGGTAGCCGTTCGTCGGGTGATTTTGTTCTGTGGGCTACAGATTACAGTCCGCATGCCGTATATCACACTAGACCAGAAGGCGTACTGCATGAATATATCCACGATTGCTGTCCCATCCCATCGCGCCCGTTGTCCAAATTCTCCAGTGACAGAGATCGAAAGGAACTCTCTTCGCAAGTGCCTCGGCGAACAGATCTGGGCGGTGGAGCAGACAGTGCCGACAGGATCGTTTCACGTAAGCGCAAGAGCATCTAAAATGCAGACTGCTACGGTTGCCACGCTGTTAGAGTGCAACAAAACGCACGACGCATCCGAAACGCACCTGTAGTGCTCCATTTTGGACCCATGACGAAATATGTTTGCGTATATTCGCATTGAGATTCGTCCAAAAGCAATCCATCGCAGCGGGGAATGGTCACCTTCACTGGAGAAATGGCATGGGGAAACAAGCCTGTAGTCCGAGCGTGCTTATACCGGTGGCCCCCAAGAAACGAGAACGAACCTGCACGAGCACGCTGGCAACAGAAACGCTGGCTGGTGAGAAGGCCTTGGATGTGAACTTCGCCACGCGACGGCGAATTCAGGAAGCGCTGGATTTCTCGGAACCACCTCCGGGAGTGCTGCTTTCTGATAGTTGGTCTCTTGCTACGAACATATATTCGACTACGCCACGCGTGTCTGAGGAGGATTTGATCATTTCCCTGCAGCGCATTCGGGAAGCTACTGTTTCGTGGGTGCGTTTCCACAGCAGTAAAGTTATCCCAACAGATTTGCGGCGGCAGCCAGATTTCGACATGGTCGCCGATCCGCTTACGAAGCCAGACTCGAAACCCTCAAAACTGCTCTCTCCGATTCGATGGGGTACCTTGTCGTTTACTTCAGCATGCACGCCTGCCTCCGCTCCTCCAGACACCATTAGCAGCGCGGGTCCAGCTAGACCTTCGCGCTTGGGATTCCCGGCCGAGGGAGCGGCGGATCTGGCGACTGCGATGGCAGCCACAGCCATCGGCGCACGCGTGCCCCACGCGCCAGCGACGACGAGCAAGGCGCCCCCGCCTTCGCCCGGCACCACCAGCAAGGCGCCGCCCGGGAGGCCACCTCCAACCAGGGCGCCTCCTGGAAGGCCACCTCCTGCAGTGGCAACTCCGACGGCCGCAGAGCAGCTAGCAGCACTTCCGCCCCCGCGCCGGCTGAACCCGGCAGAACGCCATCTGTTCACGGAGTCGCAACGCAGCTTCCGGGCAGAGGTGCCGGCTTTGGTGCGGACGCAAGGCTCCCAGGATTTGAGTCGCCCGGGGCAGGCCGAACGAGCTGCGAGCCTGGTTCGACAGCAGCTACATGCTCAGACCAAGGAAAGCATCATTGGTGAGCGTTTGGTCGTCGACTCGGAGCTTCGGGCTGCAGGCGCGCCAACAGCGAACGAGAAATCCAACGACCATCGGCACCGCAGAGACGTGGATTTGCGCGGTCATTGGATGTCAGCCAAAAAGCTCAGAGACAGGCAGAAGGCCAAGGTGATGAGAGCACAGCTTGAAGCACAAGACCAGAAGAGAGACGCTGAACAGAGAGCTGCCGCTTCGGTTGCGACGCCGGCCCTCTCTTCCAAGCCGCCGCCGGCGCCGCCGAAGACGCGGCCCAGGCTGTCCTCCGACATCAGTCTGACCGACAGTTCAGACGAGACGCTGAGCTGCGACGGCGACGACCGGGGCGACGTCCCAGCCGCCCAGATTGGCAACGGCAGTGCCGATTGGGAGGGCAAGGGCCGTGATGGCAAGTTCGCAGTTTCCAGAGAGTGCCCTATTCTGCGTCTCTCTACTGACAGGCGGCTGAAACGCAACCCACCGTCAGCCGCTAGGCGGGCGAAGCGCGCCGAAGCCAGAAAAGCAAAGAAGGCTGCAAAGAAGGCCGCTGAAGCCGCAACGAGCACTGCCTGAGACTTGTCCTGCCTTTCTTAAAGAAGGATGAGGTTGACAACCGATCCCATCCATATTTGTTCTTATCTCATCTGTCTCTTCCCGTTCGCTTCACTGCTTGCTCCCGCCGCCGCCCGCCATTTAGGGCCCTTGAGCCGCGCCGATCGGTTCCCCGAAAAGGCCGCGCCCGCCAGCCCTGCTGGGCGACTTCCGCCGGACGGGCGTCGCCTGATTCATCCAGTCCTGGCATCGACCAGCCTCGTTCGGAGCAAGCTCGTTCGCTCCCTCGGGGAACCCGCGGGAGCCCAGAATGACAAGTGAGTGGACTCGGCCACCAACCGAGGCATGGATTACACGGCGGGAGGAAGGGCCCGCGGGGCCCTGATGTCGCACCAGATCCCGAGCGTTGAACCTCGGCCCCCTGGCAGGCCCGTCTTTGCAGGCCGCCCTGGGACCAGCTGCGCGCACATATATATATATATATATATATATATATATATATATATATATATATATATATATATCGCGCGGGCTTTCGGCTTGGAGGATATGTGACCGGCCGAAACTGATAGGCATGGCCCACGCGGAATTCCAGAACAAAGTCGACAACATCCTGAGCAATTTGCCCAAGACTTGGACGTCGTGTAGAGGACCCCTAGGAGCCACTATGTTGAGCCTCCAGCGGATCAGCCGGGCCCTCCAGAACCCCTTCGAGATGGTGACCTCCGACGGCCAGACGATCCAGCATACTGTTACCCCCCCCCCCCCCCCCGCTCTGTTGAATCATCACCTCGAGGAGGCCGGGTTGGCAGACCTCGAGGAGAGAGCCGCTGCCAAGATGGGCCAGGCCAGCGATGCAGTAGACGTCGCAGCTCCAACAAAACATCTTAGTGGAATCGGACCTTACCCAGTGGGAGACAAAAAAACAGCTTGATGTTCCACCGAATTCCGTTCTTGAGGACCAGAAGTAGATTGGCAGCATGTTGCCAAATTGACCCGACTTGCGCTTGCAGGTTCGAGCGCCCCCTGGTCTCCAATCTCATAAGTGAACTGCTGACGCCCCAGGATGAATCATACTTGGAAGGGTTTCCCCTAGCAGCTCCCCTGGCCCATGGTTTCCAGTTTTGCCGCTCCGCCGTGGTTCGCAAGCCTGAGGAGTTCGGATTGCCCTGGGAGTATTGGCTCCGAAACGGACACCCCTTGCCACAGGGCCCCAAACACTGGCACCAGACAGGCTGGGCCGTCGCTGTGTTAGATGAGAGTGGAGACTGCAAGGCACACCTCTCGGGACAGACGGGAGCTCTGTTGCCGCCAACCTCCCCCGTTGCCGAGCATGTTGCTATGGCCGCGGCCCACGTGTGCCCAAGCTTCACCGTCATTCACTCCGGCGGTTCAGGCGCCATCCAGGAGCATGGCAAAGAGCGTTTAGATCGGAAGAGTATGAATGCTTGGTTGGAGTTGCTGGAAAAAGGCTACCATTGCAAAGGGGCCCTTTTCCGAGAGTTTGCAATGTAGAAGCCCACCAGAATTTAGAACCCCCCCTTGTCGGACCCAGGGAACAGTCCCTGGCCAGTGGAAGCGACGCGGCTGACAGGCTGGCCAAAGCCGCGGCCAGCAAAGCGGGAGGGCCTTCAGAGGCCGAAGTCCAGGCTTACGCCGTGAGCCAAGGTTTCCTTCTGTTGCTTGTTTGTCTTAGCGAGGGCCCCCCCGACCAGGCCTGCCATCGCCCCCAAGCCTGGCGGCCGAGCTGTGGAAGGACCCGGTCTCAGGCCTGTGCAGAGGCCACGGGTGGGTGCCGCCTACATCGCCCCTCTCCTGCCTCCGAGACCTCCGATCTCCCTGTGGGCCATCGGCCCGAGGCTGGCCCCCCCCCCCCCCCGGGGCGACCAGTAACAAGCAGGCGGCCACCAGTGGACTCAGATAGATGAGAGCCTCTGGATGTGCGAGATCTGCAGAGTCAGAGCCCGCTCAGAGGCCGCCTGTTTACGCGAAGAAGCCCAGAGACGCGAGGGCCACTGCAAGGCCCCGTCGAACCTTGCAGAAAGACGCAATGGTCACGACAGTTATGCTTTAGACCGCCTCAACAACGAGAGCTGTGTTTTGGCATGCTGGGCTTGCGGCGCTAAAAGCGAATTCTTCCCAAAGGCGTTTAAGAACGAATGCCCTGGTTGCCCCCCCAGCAACAACGAGATCGCGGCCCTCAATTGCCTAAAGCCGTGCCGCCACCCTAAGGGAGGGATGAAGATCAGGCAATGTTTTGTAGACCCCATAACCCTGGACTGTCTAATCTGGGAAGGGCGGAGTGCGCAGCAGGGGCTACAGCAATAGACAGACGAACTGTCCTCAGTGAGATGTGCTAGCCCTCCTCCTGCTCCTCCTGCTCCTCCTGCTCCTCCTCCCCCTCCTCCTCCTCCTCCTCCTCCTCCTCCTCCTCCTCCTCCTCCTCCTCCTCCTCCTCCTCCTCCTCCTCCTCCTCCTCCTCCTCCTCCTCCTCCTCCTCTTCCTCCTCCTCTTGGGTGTTGCTAGAAGTGCCCGTGGCCCAAGGTGCCCCCAGGATTCCCAAGGAGGCCCCCACGGCCTCCAGAGCACCCCTTACGAGGCCCAGGCGTCGCCAAGGCTTCAAAATGGAGCGAAAAGCTGGGGGCATCCTTTGCCAGGAGCGTTTCTAGCAACCCCCGACCAATACAAGCGCGGCGTCCAGTCAATCAAGGCTCCCTTCGGCTCCTCCAGCTCGATTTGACGCGGTTTCTATCGATGCCGGTGCCGATCCGGTTCGACTTCGGATTCCGATGCGGCATTTGGATTCTTGATTCATGGAGGCCTCGCTGGCGGTCCGATGCCCACCGGTTCGATTTCTTCTTCCCGACTTGGCTCTGCACAAACGAAATGGGCACGGAAAGAATGGGTACAACGCCCGACAGGGGATTTTGTTCATTTTGAACAGGACTCGCTGTCCATGCCGCCGCGGCCTGTGTCCATCTGAGACAGAAGGCCGCCTGCCCAACAGCGGCCGCTGTTGGTTCGGGACAACATTTGCTGTTGGGCATTGCGCCCATCGTTTCCGTGCCCACTTCGGGCGTCCAAGTTGCTGCCGATTGCCTGCGACCCGATTAATTTCGATCATCGGTCCGACTTACCGATTCGATTCTGGGCTCCCCTGCGCAGTTAGTATCCTGCCCCACTCTTCCCCAGTTGTTGTTCTTTCTCTCCCTCTCTCTCTCTCTCTTTCTCGCTGTTCCCTGTGGCGCAGTCGTGTGACTGCCGCACCCGCCGCACGCGCTGGACGCGGGCGGATGATCGCCAGCCCTCCGCAGCCAGAGCCGAGCAGGATGTCTGAAAGACCCATGCAGGAGAGGAGGTAGGAGGGCGGAATGGGGGAGGGGCGGCCGGGGAAAGTAGTGGGAGGAGGAGGAGGAGGAGGAGGAGGAGGAGGAGGAAGCGGACGAGGAGGACGAGGAGGAGGAGGAGGAAGAAAAGGAGGAGGAGGAAGAGGAGGAGGAAGGAGGAGGATAATAATAATAAACATAAGAATACGAATAATAGTAATATTAATATTAATATTTAGAATAATAATGATAATACGAAGAATAATGATATTAATAAGAACAATCCTAATACTAATAGTAATACTAATAATACCATTGATAATAATGGTAGTAATAACAATAATAATAATGCTCAGCAGAAAAATAGTAATAATGATGATGATGTGGATACTAATGATAATAGTAATACTACTTATAAGAATACGATTACTACTACCACTACTACTACTACTACTACTACTACTACTACTACTACTCCTACTACTCCTACTACTACTACTACTACTACTACTACTACTACTACTACTACTACTACTACTATTACTACTACTACTACGACTACTATTACTACTACTACTACTACCTTTACTCCGAAAAATAATAACAATACTCATAAAACTAAGAAACGCAATACTAAGATTCATAATGATGGTAGTACTAATAATGGTAATAATACCAATCTTAAAATCAATAACACGAATAAACACATTATTACTAATAATCATAAACTAATTCAAACATAAAAACAATAATAATAGGATGGGTGGAGGAGGAGGAGGAGGCGGAGGAGGAGGAGGAAGAGGAAGGG